>JAPYZI010003973.1:0-15495 GCA_030523105.1 Ophioninae sp. A BG-2022a | reverse complement strand
ATGGCGTTGGATTCGTATCGATAACTTTTATAGTTTTCCCGGAAAGTCCACTTGAAAAATCGCAAAAAAAGAGGCAAAGGGGTATGTATGGAAAAATTTACAAAAATCGATGATCAAACTTTGAAATTCTGCCAAAAATCGAAAAATCATCGGATTTTAATGATTAAAAAAGCATTTTGAAGAAAAAATCATACCGAAGAGATTGAGCACAAAGTGGAGTACCAAATCCTAAGGGGGAAAAAGTTATCGATGATTGAGTGAAAAAACATATTTTGCCCAAAAATCCAAAAAAAATTTTGATTTTTTTATATTTTTTTAATTGGTCCATTTCGATGTAATTTTATCCCCTGAACACGAATCCACCATTTGATTCCCCCTAAACCCGCAATTTCTACATAAAAATCTTGAAAAATACCCCCTAAGGTTTTTCATATTTTCCTAGTCTAATTTTGCACTTATCTTCGCCCGAAAAGTCGAGACTTCTTGGCCGAATCCGCGTGTGGGGCGCCATCCGTCGGTAGTGTCTCGCAGCACAAAACTACAAAATTGTCAAAGCCGAGGTAACGAGGGGCCGCGTCAAAAGTTTCCAGCGTGTTCGTCATTCCCTTAAGAGGCTTCATTGGTAACCTTTAAAAAAGTGACGGTCGCAAATGAACATCACAAGAAAGCCTACAAACTTTATAGCCTAGAATTGGCTGAATGGGTAAAACAGATTTCCTAAAAACCACTTTCACAAAGTGTCGGGGAAGAGCGTGTACGGCGAAACTCCGAAAGTATATGAGAGGAAGCGTTGAAAAAACGGGTATACAGGCTACTGGATACAAGGATCGATGCTTCATCATTTAATAAGTGGTCCAGTAGCGTCATCTATAAACAATCGCTTGATACGTCCGAAGCGTAGTTTTCACTAACTTCGTAATGTGAAAGCGGGCGAACCGTGCATTTCAACTGGATGTTTAATGTTTTTTCAACGCCCAGCTGAATGAGTTTACGCTTATGGCTAGGCGAGGTATATAATTGATAGAAAAATGGGACCAAAAAGAAGCTGCCATAAAAAAAATTATGTTTATAACAATGGTCAATTTTCTATCGAAGTCTTTTTTCGGACAATGGCAGTTTTGGGTCTATTCTTGAACGAGAGCTGATGCTTTCGATGCGAAGCATCCTGATGGAAGAGTATCTCTACCTGATGACGTTTCAATCAAGCCTCTATTGGGATTCGGGAAAAAATATAGCCGTACACGCTTTTATCGGACAGAGGGAAATTGTCGATGAAAGAGGTTACTCGTCGACGCTGTGAAAAACTGCTGAAGTTTCTGTCGTTTATATGGGACGTCTAACGATACACTCCTCTCGAATCTGCTCTTTTTCCCAAGCTTGTATTTTCCTCTCGGTAATATATTCCTCGCGTCTTGCGCACTGCATTTGTTTTATTTGCTTTACCATGTCGATGCTGTTTCCCGTCTATTTGCTCTTGTCAACCGGCAATCTCGCTTGATCCGCCAATATTAAAGTTCTGGGTACTCTATCTCCTATTTAAATGCGGTCGATACGTTCTTTCGATGACTGAAGAGCATGGAGCAATCAAGTGCGCGATTTGATTTCTTTCTCGTTCCGAGGCTTTTCCTCGCAAGTACCGCGATACAGTAGACTCATAGCGGTTATTAATTTTCAACGATCGTCTTCTGACGCTCGCAGCTTTGTTTTGTTTTTTATTCTTTTTTTTTTCGATGAACTGTTACTGGATCAATATTTCGGAAAATGGGTTAAATTTATGAAAAATTTGAGAAATTAATTCTTCGTAAAATAATAATACTATCATTATAATAAAACAGTAATTATTATAACGAATTAATAAAACATAATATAGTAATACATTTATTATAAAATAATAATGGATTTACTACTAAAATATTGTATTATTATAATGAATATATAATCATAATTAATTATACTGATATATTAATTATAATAATAAAATAATAATACAATATTTTCAATTCGCTCGCAGCTTGGCTTTTTTTTCTTTTTTTTTTAAATGGGAATCATTACTGGATCAATATTTCTAAAAGTCAGCAAAATTTATAACAATTATAGAAATAAATTCTTCGTGAAATAATAATACAATCATTATAATAAAACAGTAATTATTATAATGAATTAATAAAAATAATCTAATAATACATTCGTTATAAAATATTGTATTATTACTGTATTATTATAATAAATATATCATTATAATTAATTATAATTCTATATTCATTATAATAATACAGTAACGATACAATATTTTAATAATAAATGTATTATTTTTTATCAAGAAAAATATATACGAAAAATTGTATGAAAAGTAGCTTCTGCAGACGTTAAATACTGCAAAACGAATGGAAGTACATACACAAATTTCAAAAACATATTTTTTCAATTTAGGATAAATTTCAAATATATATAAAACAGTGTAAAAAATTTATTTGAACAATGAATTAATCAGCAATCAATGGAATACTCAATACATATTGTATTTTTGAATAATTATTCATAACACAACAACAAAAACAATAATAATAATAATAACAATAATAACATAGGGAATAAAATAATACAATATACAATAATAATAATAATAGCAATATATATATATATATATATATAGAATTTTTCGTAATGATTGTTAATAATAAAACGTTTCAAACGTATCAATTAAATAAAAAATTGAAACGACTCGAGCTCTGTCCACCAAATTATTTCCAACTTTTACGATTTTTCGAATATCGAAATAAATTATACATACATATATTTGAAAAAAAATGTAGAAAAAAATACTTTAACTCCGATGTTTTCTCGCAACGATTCCGAAGCTTTACTGTAACGAAGAATTTATCGTTTCGTTATATCAGATGATGCAGAACGCAGGCATGCAACAATCGCCGGATGGCCTGAATTTGGATCCTGGTGGATATCAACAGCCGATTTACTTGCAACAAGAACACTCGATGCAGCCAATCAACGTCAGGTGAGTCGTTGTCGTTTTCTCTGCTTTTTTTTTCTTTCTTTTATTTTTAAAAAATGTTGTTGTTTTTTATTTCTCTTGACACGTACAACTTTTCATTTCATTCTCTCGTCACACGATCTACAACCGATTCGTTTTCATCGAAATTCTCATGTTTCGTAATATTTCTTATCCGGCGTGAGCGGACTCAAAGTTGCGTGAAAAACGAGGGTCGTTCCTTTCGTTTCTACAGCATACGATTACGGTATTGTTTCGCGCAATATATCAACGAGAAAAATACTTGACAGGGAGAATCGTGGCGAGTTTTTCCCTAACTGAAACCGGCGCTCGTGTGCGCAGGGGAATGTGCTCACAATCGCCAACAGCACGTCTTATCTTTTTTCCTCATCTTTTTCTCTCTCTCTCTCTCTCTCTATATTTTTATCTTTTTCTTTCTCTGTATTTTTCTCGCTATTTTCATTTCCCCTCTTTTTATAGAAATTCCCTCGATTATATCATATCAATCCGTTTCTTTCTCTCTCGTAAAGATCCAACTGGGATTAGAGAACGCTGAGGAAAAGCGCACGAACAAAGGAAGATTAATGAGGGGGCTTTGCCTCCCCCCCCCCCTCTCCCCCCAGTCTACGTGGCTTCTTTGGAATCCCCATTTTATTATTGTTACTGTTCTACGAACGTGTTAGCCCCAATAACGATTCTGTATGTCCGTATGGCTTCTTGAATTTATTGGAGAATATTTCGTCAATTGATTTTCAAATGTTCGACGATATCATTGACAATTTGAGGATTTGCGGTCATTTTTAGAATTATTATTAAATTTACATTGTTTTCGAACTTTTTCATCATCGTTGGTCGTCGAAGAATCATCAAAAATAGTCTTTTTAGAATATTCGTTTTTTGTAGAATTTTTTGAAGGATTTTTTTGGATTAATTTTCAAAAAATCGAAGAAATCTTTGACAATTTGAGGATATATAGGATTTTGTAGAATAATAATTAAACTTCAATTATTTTCGAACTTTTCATTATCGTTGAATCGTCGTGGAAATGGTCTTTGAAAAACAATGAAAAATGTTCTTCTCAGAATTTTCTATTGTTTAGTATTTCTTGAAGAATTAAAATAATAAATTAAAATAATATATTTCAATAATAAATTAAAACAAGAAATCAAAATAATACATTCAAATAAAAATGTAAATAATAAATTATTCAAATAAACAACAAAAAATTCGTTTCAACAATCCGAAATTTAGGTCCACTCGTGTTTTTCTTTAAAAAACGAGTGTCCATGGATTTCACTTTATTTTTCCTGAAACACCATCCGGCAATCACACGTGTAGCAGTTTTCCAACAGGCTTCACAAATGTTTTAATCATCAAGTAATTATCCGCGACTGTCATTAGACGCCAGGAAAAAAAAAGGAGGAAGCATCAGATATAATTGCTAATTGATAAAGCAGATTTCTCGGTAGCTCGATAAAACTTGAGGGAAACGGAGCATAAGCGTGTCTCGTCGTTCAGTGTTGGACTATGTTGTACTCGTTACTTTATCGTCAGATGGTTAGGAAAACGTCTCTCGCTTCGGACTCATTATCCGCACGACAGCCGACTCGCCGGTTTGCGTGCGTCACCAACACCGTCATGTTTCGTGCTGTCTCTTTATCTCCCCCCTGCCTCTCCCTTTCTTCATTTCACTCCCGAGATTCGTCCATTTTCACTTTTTTATTTTCTTATTTATTTTTTTTTTTTCTTTTTTTTTTCTTTCACCTGACATTCCCCTACCAGTTGTTTTCTCGTTGTCAGTTCTCGCCATCTTCCTTTCCCGAGCCTCCTACATTTCCGTCTATTTTCTCATGCGTTTTTTTTTTTTCATTTTTTTTCGACTTTTTTTTTTTCTATTGAATCTCACGTAACCAAGGCTGTACTCGTTTCGATGCTTCCGTCCAGTGTCACATAAATTAGAAGCAATTAGGATCTCGAGTGAATCAGAAAAACACGGTTGAGTCATCCGATCGATTCGATCTACTCTTATGGATATCGAGATCGAATTGCCACTCTGGAACCAACCCAAACGAACGTGAAATTTTCTCTCTGAGATCAGGGTTTTCATATTTGGATTACGAGGAATTTTGGAATATTTGAGGTTTTTATTTATTCGCTTGTTTCAATCGTAGAGAAATCCACGTTTGTACGAATTCTCACCCTTAATGAATTGTTTATTGAAATTGATCGTTTCTCGTTAGAGATAATTGAATTTTTCATGTTTTTTTGGGAAATCAGTTAGTAACGATATTGCCAAGTAACGAATAGGCAAAATTTATCGTACTAAATTTAATTTTGCTTCAATTATTATTATTTTTTTTTCAAATTATAAATAACAACGAATTGTCATTAAAAAATCTATGAGCAACGATTAATATCAATAAATAATAAATATCATAAATTCATTCTAGAGAATTGAATTATCTGTTTTTTTTTTGTCAATCTTTATATTGAAATTTGAATAAATAAGAATTAGAATTTCTAAACAGGAAATATCAAAAATTCAATTTCGTACGAATAAAAATCAATTTTAATCGTATTTACAAACCAACATTTTTCTACGTATCATGAAACATAAGAAAAAAAAAAATTAGCAATAAAAAAAAAATTTGTAAAATTCAATTTTGTATAAACTGAATTTTACGTTTTTTGAAGCCGATGAACTTCCAATGTGAGAATCCCACGACTTTCCGTGACATTCACGAAGGTTCGTTACAAACGCTTTCTAGCAAATACGAAATTGCAAAAAAAGAGTAGGGTTCCGCGTCTTACGACTGGACAACCCAATACACGAGTGAACTTTTACTTTTACCTTTTTGACAAGGGAATTCGCGAGTCCCGGTCACGAATGTCTCAGGTGAGAAGGCAGAATGGTCGAAAGGCCCCGCGGGTAAATTCGAGCGGCGCTGCGACCCCGGGGATGAAACGGATAAGGTGGAAAGAGGATCCCAGTGATGTAGAGTGGCCCGTAAATCCTCCAACGCTGACGCAGCTACGGCTATATCTCAAAAGTTATCCAATTTGTGTTAAAATAGCATTCAGTCGGGTTTAAAAGGGGTGGGGGCGGAGGGAGGGGGAAGAGGAAAACGGGGCGGGGGGGGAGAGTTAAGGTTGAAAGAGACGGAGAGCTCCGCCATCTCGTACCAGAGCTAAACTATATACCTTTTCACTCCTTCCATCTTTTCTCTCGATTCCATTATTCGGTGATCCTGACTTTGCACACGTATCACGCACCTTTCGAAATCTCGTCAACCTTCCGTCATCCGAAATCCCGATTCAAAGTTTTTAATCAAGAGGAAATTTATGTACGAAGCGTCCCGTGGAATCGAGCCGATAATTGATCATTGATATTCCTCGTATTCACTTATAAGGGGTTCGAAAGATGATGTTAGTTTTCAAACTTCGCGGGCTGGGTGGATTAGATTTTGTGATTATTTTTGAGTTTGTGTGTTTTTAGGTTGGTACACACGTCAATCAATGTTTGTCGAAGTTATAAGATATTTTTATTTTTTGGTTTGGGTTTGATAGATTGATAGGTTAGTGTGTTTTTCATTTATGGGATAGGACTGGATAGATCTGTAAGTTGGGTACCCCAATAATCCAAACAATCCCAATAACTGATGTATCCTGATAACCCAAACAAAGCCAATAACTGGGTACTCTAATAACAGAAACGAACCCAATGACTGAGCTATCTCAATAACCCAAACAAACCCAATAACTTCGATACCCCAATAGCCCAAATAAATCCAATAAATTGAGTACCTCAATAACCCAAACAAATGAACCCAATAATTGGGATATCCCAATAACCCAAACAAACCCAACAACTGGATAATCAATATGATACCCCAATAACCGGACAACCGATATGACAAATTGGCCTTCTTCTTAAATACTCACCTAATTCGACATTGAAAATTACCGAGAGTTCCAACAACGACGAACGAAAAGTTTCGTGTAATTTGTTTGTTGTCCTACGAATAGAGAGGGACAGCAGAAATAATCAGAAGAATCGTGACGCTTGTACGTCGTTAATAATTGGCGCAATCAATTGAAAAGATCGATGATTATTAACGCTGAACGAATTCTCGTTCGCAGTCCGGCATACACAAGTCCCCAGGGCTCGTACTCGTCGATGAGCTCAACCGGTCAGCAACACGGTGGACAACAGCTGCTCCTGCTCCAGCAACACTCCCAACACCAGCAACAACAGGCCCAACAACAACAACAACAGGCCCAGCAACAACAGGCCCAACAGCATCAACAACAGGTACACTTGCAGCAGCAACAACAGCACATGCAGTACATGCACTCGCAGCAACAACAATTGCACTCCCAGCAACAGCAACAACAGCACGTACAATATCGAAGTCCAACGGGAGGTAGTCCACCGGCCATGCAACCGAACGTCATTCCCGAGAATAATAACACCACCACCAGTGAGGACAGTGATGACAGTACTCCCAATTCTGGAATGGTAATTTCTCGATCCTTTTTTCGGTTTTTTTTTTTTTTTTCATTCACTGCCGTGCCTACAAACCATTCGGATTTTCGAAAAATTGAAGAATGGAAATGATAATCACTGGACGAAAAGAGGGCAATTCTTTTTTTTTTTTGGAATCCATGATCCAAACTTAATTTGAAAAATACAGAAATTGAATTTTCGTTTTTTAGGGATGTTTCCTGAAGGATAAAAGATTATGGGATCGTAATATTTTGTTTGGGCTTGGTTTAGATGAATTATTTACGATATGTTTCTATTGGGGGAATTTTAAGATAATGAAAATTTCAAAATATCGAGAAACTTCAAATTTTTTTGGTATTTTGGGGTTTTGTTCGTTTTTATATGTTACAAAGAGCTGGATGCATTTTAGTGCCACGTTGGAACGAACCAAAAATTATTTTCTCATTTGAATTTCGTTTTATTTGTTATATTTTTTTATTTTTTGGAGGTACGAAAATTACGATAACGTTATTTAGGAGTTTTTATGTATCGATTTAAAATACAAGTATACAATTTGTAGATTTAATCTACAGCTCCGATCCGTCAATCGAAATCTTGTAAATAAAAAAAATTAATTATTTTCTTTTGATTCCAACAATACAATTTTTAATATCATGAAGTAATAACCTTCTGACACTTTTTACTTTTACCAAAGAAATTAAAAGCTGAAAATCTATTAATTAAATTGACTAATAAAAAATTTCAAACTGAATTTTAACTAGAAAAGAAAATCTTTTTTTTATTATTAGAAAAAAATATATAAACTTGCAGTCAATCAACTAATACCAATTTTTAGATAAACATATCGGTAACTCGAACCTTTTTTTAATATCCAAAAAATTCGCACGAATTTTGTTTTTCATAGAATCAAAAGAATTCACCTATATCGAGAACATTAATCGATGGAACATTCGATATCATAAAATTATAAAAATAAATTTCACACTTTTTATTTTTACCAAAGAAATTTAAAGCTGAAAATCTTCTAATTAAATAGCCTTGTGAAAAATTCAATTTTAGCTAGAAAAGAAAAACTTTTTTTTATTATTAAAAAATATATTTAAAAATCTACTAATATAAATTTTTAAATAAAAACATCGCGGTGTTCCGAACCTTTTCTAAATATTCAAAAAATTCGTACGAGTATTGTTTTTCATGGAATGAAAATAATCGACCTCCTGTCTCGATAAAAACGCTTTTAGGGCGTTAATATTTCTATTTAACTCGATCTCGAGGAAAAGAAAAAAGGAAAAGGTATTTAGGAGTAGGAGGAGATGGAGATGGAAACGGAAAATTAACAGAGAGATGGATACGTTAAATAAGGAGGAAAAGAGCTCGTGGAAGTTGCGAGTGGAATCAGTGCGGCTGATTGGACAAAATCGTTTCAATTACAGCCTCGCGTTCGTGGATTACCCACGCAACTCGTAATGATCCGATGAGGCGTAATGAAGGTCGCGACCTCACTCGTAATTCATCCCCCTGATGCGCGTGCTCCGTTCCCTCCTACGCTCGGTACTTCGTCTCCTATTGGCTGATCAGATTCGACACTTTTTTCCCTCGATTTTACAATTTTCAATGCAATTTTCCTTTCTTTTTTTTTCGAAAAACCGAAATCGATTTTCAAAAAAAAAAATCTGGGTCGGTTTGGATTTTCAATCACGGAAAATTCAAACCGTTTTTCCTTTTTCGTTTGGATTTATTTTCGAACAAACCCAAACGCGAGCATTGATTAATTAAAGTATTTCGCGAATATTCTTAAACAGGAAAATGGAAAATCCGATTTTTATGAAAATCCGGCAATTTTCTTTTCAAATCGCAAATATGAAAATTCCAATAGTGAAAATTTGAGTTTAGTCTTTTGGTTAAGGGTGATTCAAGGTTTTGGAAAATCAGGCCTTAAGGGAGCGAAATCTATTTTTAGGGGATATGCGATTTTCTATGGGAATTCCGTCATTTATTATTATTATTTTTTTTAATTCAATTTTCTAGGAGTATATTAAATATAAACTTGTAATGATTTCACCCTTCGAAAAAAAATCAGGCTTTAAGGGGTTCGATGGTATTTAAGGAAAAATTTCGTGATCCAACCGTGCGGAATCGAATTTAACCGGAAAAGCTACATTTTCTAATTACACATTAACCCGAACTCTAACGTTTTTAGAAAATCAAACTTTAAGGGAATAAAATGAAAAGTCCAATACTGTAGGAAAGTTCGATTTTTCTTCGATTGAAAAACATGAAAATGGCTGCGTAGTTTAATAGCTATAAAACGAGAATTTTAAATTAAAATACCACATTTCTAACTAAAAAAAAAAACCATTCTTTAAGGATACAAAAAATGCAGGAAAAATTTTCCACAAAAGTTTCATAATTTTGAATCTAAAAAATCAAAATACGATTAAACTGTTTCCCAGTTTATCGGTTATAATACTCCGAAAAAGAAATATTCCAGTTTTACCAATTATTTAATGGATTGAAAACAATTTAATCAGGAATTTTAAGATCCGCGCGAACGAAGTCCGGTAAAAGTACAATCGCGATAATGGAGTTGAAAAAAAAAAAGGATGAAGAGAAAGAGAATCGTGGAGAGGAGAAGTTGGAATTTACGAAGGAAAAAAACGATTATGTTAATGTATCCTCGAGGATAAACTCTTTTCCTCGTTCTGTATAATTTGCCTCGTGTTCTTATCTTCAATCAATCTTGGCTGGTTGCCTGATTTTCATTCGTGTTAGTTGGTACAACGTACCATTGAAATTGGTTCATAGATAGGCCAACTATAAAATCGTCACGACTCAAACGTTCTAATTCTATGTAGCAAAGTAGCATGGTAATTCGCGAGTGACGAGAGAGAGAGAGAGAGAGAGAGAGCGAGAAAATCGCGCAATCGCCTGAAGGAAGGAAAGGGGGAGGGGGTCATTTAAAAAAAAGAAAAAAGTGAAAACTTGTGGCGAATCGTGCACTAGAAGAATGAGCAGTCGAGTCGTGTTTCTGTCCAGGTCGAATGATGGATGCTCACCGAGAGATCGAGGTCGAAACGTGTCGAGAACTCTCACATAATAATGTTTCTTCGTGAACACGTATCGTACGTTATAATCGCCTGGCAAAACGACGGAATGTCAGGATTCTTTCAACGAACGTTGACTCTTTAAGAGCAGCCATCAGCACTTGTTACTTTTTGAAACTTTTTTAAAAATATTATTGTATTACTTTTTTTTAACTATTTTTTAAATTCTTTTTATTTACTATTTTATTACATTTTTACTAGTTTTTTTTTACTAATAAAAATTACTTTTTTACACACCTCGATGCGAAAACTTCTTAAACGACTGATCCGATCGTTGTGGAACTTTAACCTCAAATTCTATACACCTGGAGCAACTGACTCGACAAATATTATTCAGAAAATTTGATATTTACTATTTTTTTTACTGCATTCTATCATCTTCTGTTTTTTCGTCGCCATGTTTTTTATTTCCGTATGTACGTAAAAAATACTAGTTCAGTCGGTTCCTAATGATACATCGAACCTAAAAATTCAAAATTTGTCTGTTTTGGAATGTGTGGTTTAAATTTCATAACGATCGGTTCAGTAGTTTTCGAAGTTTTAACTCAAGTGGCTGCAAAAAGTTAATTTAGTAAAATAATATTAAAAAAATAAAAATAAAATTAATTTACGATCGATCGATGTCTGCACCACACAAAATGGCTTCAAAAAGAATATTTTTGAACATATTTGCATTCGAAAAATGTTTTTAAAAAATAATTCGATTTTTTTCAAAGCTCGAAGTAAAAGCTTGCTTTAATAGCATATTTATGATTCTCGTACTATTGGTATTTAAAAGATTGAATCTTTGATGTCCGTGGCTGAAAATATACGTTGGGAGGGCCACCCAAAGTTCATTTTTTTCGTTCCCACATTTAAGAGCAATTAATTTGTCAACTTTTAAAGATTTCGCGTCTTTGCGTTCGGAATGTCAAACGATGAATTATGTATGCTCAAGCTGGCCTTCAAATTATTGAGACACGACCTTTCTCTCAAACTGATGCAAGGACGTTTCGTCTATCTTACTGGGCTTTGTGCAAATGATGAAAGTTCGTTTTTTTTTTTCAATTATTTTTTTCGTATTTGAGGCCACCTTTGAGTATTATTTTTATGCAGGAAGTTTCGATAAAAAATAATTGTTTTTTTTTGCTACTTTGGTGTAATTTGAAATATTGGAAATCATTGAAATGTTTGTTGCACTGTTTTTATAAAAATTTTAATTGAAAATCATTTTTTTGCTGCTTTGATATCGTTAAAAAAGAAGGGAAATAATTATAATTTAGGTTGCACGGTTTTTATAAAAATTTTAATTGAAAATCATTTTTTTTGGCGGTTTTGATATCATTGAAAAAAAAATGGAAATAGTTATAATTTAGGTTGCACTATATGTCTCGAAATTAAATAAAATGAATAGCAGGAGTGGAAAAAAATCGGAGTATTATGATAATAGAGCAGGAAAAATTCCCGTGTAATTCATACTCACATTATTTTCGTCGACTGTATTTTTCAGTTGGCCGGTATAAAGCGACCATCACCGGAGCCCGCAGACGCCGTTAATAAGAATCAGAAAAAACCGAAGGCACAAAAGAAAAAGAAGAAGAGGGATCCTAATGAACCGCAAAAGTGAGTATTCTCGACAAATAATTCCCTCCTCGTCCGCCCCCTTTGAATAGATTTTCTTACGTCCCAAACTTTCATCAAATTGGCGTATCGTAACACTTCGTTTTTATTCCCCCGTCAAACCCAAACAAACGAAAAATTGAACAATTTTTTATCGTGTTTTCGACAATAAAAAAAAAATATTACGAAAATATATTTTCATCAGTTTATCTTCATAAACATTAATTGAAAAAAAAAAATCTCTTCATATGTATACTTTATTTTCATATTGTACCAAAATTAATTTTCAAAAAATCTTTTCATCCATTTACTAAAAAAAAAAAAAATCCCGGTTATTAACGCAAAAATAGGAAATATTAAATCGCGTTTTCGACAATAAAAAAAAATATTTCGAAAATCTATTTTCATCAGTTTATTCCCATAAATATAAATTTCGAAAAAATCTAGTCATAAGTTTATTTAATAATTAAAACTTTTCAAAATTAATTTTCCAAAAACCTTTCCATACATTTATTTTAAAAAATGCAAAAAAATAATCAATTTTTTAATTACTGTGAGCCTCTTTCTTAATTTCCTTCCCTTCCTCCCCTCACGTACGTTTGTTTTCGAGAGATGAATAGTACGAGCAAATCTATTGACGTTTTACTCACGAAATGATTTTAATAGAAGAGAAATCGACAAAGACGGATAGGAAGGGATGAAAGGAACGAGGGAGGGGCGGGGGGAGGGCGAAGGGGGAGCGAGAGATGGGAAACATTCTATTGTTTCGATTTAATGGAGTTACCAGGGCGAGGGAGAATTCTCTCTCCAAGTTATTACTCTTGTGAATTGGCAATTACCGTTATTGTTGCAAACCCGTAAATGTAGGACATAGGTCCAGCTGCAGGAACAAGCGGACGCATTACTATCATGGAAATAGCTCGTGCAACTACACACAAGAGCCAATTCTGTTATACACTAATGTTGGGTATATACAAACTGTGTATATGCCCGAGACACGTACGTAAGTGAAGTACGTTCGCAGTTTCGAAACTATTCCGTTACTCTGCGTAAACACATCGCAACCGGAATGTTTCGCTTTGGATGAATCATCGATGATTTATCAGACGTTTCGTGATTCCGTTAATAAATTGAATATTTCGTGGCTATGAGAAACGGCAGGGATGAAAATAAGTACGAAATATTGAAGATTTCGAGAATAATGGGATTTTTGATCATCCTTGTATTGGTAATGTTGACAAAACTGATTTTATTTTTAAATTACGAGATTTGTTTTTAGTTGTTTTAATTATGATAATCGAGAAAGTTTTTTTTTTAACATTCTCGGTTTGGGATTTTTATATAATATCGATTCTTTTTTGTTTATTTTCAAATATTTGATCTTGAGGATTTCAAGTACGAAAATCGGAGAAAGATTTTTTATGAATTATCAGAGCATTGTTTGGAAGTTAGATATATATATATTTTTTTTGCCCGTAATTTTTGTTTTTGTGGATTTTAGTTAGGAGAATTGCACAAATGGTTTTTTTAACGAAAAAAATGGATATTGCTTGCAAATCGCTGAATGCGAGTTCAAGAATTCTTATTTTGGAAAAAATGGCTATTTTTTGGCAAATCGTTAAACACGAATTCTTAAATTCGCATTTAGCGTATTTAAATCAGCGAAAACAAATTTTTTCGAACGGAACACCCAAAAAATGAATATTTTTCGAAAATCGCTAAATACGAATTTAAGAATTCGTATTTATTGATTTGCAAACGAAATTGAGTATTCGTATTCAATGATTTTCAAATAATATCCATTTATTTTTATTCCAAAATGTATTTTTTCTGATTAAAGCTACTAAAATCGAGCAAAAATCCTGAAGAATTCTCGTTTAGAGAAACTTAATTTTTTTTCGTCTTAAGTTTGAAAAAGTGACGTGAAATATTTTTTTTTTTTTTTTCGAATGCACGAAATCGACTAGTAATAGTAACCTATACAGATTTTCGAAACCTGTTACCCAGATATATAAAAAAGGGTTTCACAAGTAAACAAAAAAACCATGATTTGTGTTTGAAAGAAGATCGAATGAGAATCGATGGCCGATTAAAACCGAGAAGCTCCAGTGATTCGATACGATTTCAGTGGGTTCGTGATAGGTGAGTGAGTGAGAGATTCGTAGAGGGAGATATCGGAATGTCAATGGAAAAGGTCAATATTGCACATAGACATTTTCGATATCGATTCGTGTACAATCTATTTTTTCTTTTTTTTTTTTTTTTAATTCTCTTCCGCCTATCGGCGTTATTCATCGCTCTGTTTATCTCGAGCGTGCCTTTCACCTTTTTCTTTTCGTACTCCCGCGAGAGAAAGTAATTAGACGAAAAAAGTTGCTCGGTCATTCAGCCGGGAGTAATTTTCGTGAGCCGATAGAAATTTCATTTAAACGCTGAAACAATTCGTTTCGAGGGACGAAAAAAAAAGAATAGCTTTTGTGAGGACAAAGAGAGGTAGAGAGAGAGAAAAGGAGGAGAAGGTAGGGAGTCAATGAACGAGAATAGGAGCACCGCGTGGTTAATAAACGTCGTTTGATAAGTCGATAGAGCTTCGAGAAATGAAAAGAAAAAAATGTATATATGAAATGCCAGAGGCGATAAGGAACACGAAGTGTTTGCCGTTTATTTGCTTCGAGTCTGAACAGTGTGTGGTAAAAATCGATGAGGGGAACAAAGATATCGAGTTACGTGTCTGGGCACACGTATTTGATAGACACGAACCCGTACAAACAAACGCATAAAAAAACCAATTGGACCACGAGCGTGTAACGAATCGAGAGTCATTTTAATTCAACTGGAAGATAAAGATTCGACGAGTCAATTCTCAACAATAAAAATATAATAATTACTTTTACATTTCATTATTTGCAGGCCAGTATCAGCTTACGCCCTCTTCTTCAGGGACACACAGGCTGCGATCAAGGGACAAAATCCTAACGCGAGTTTCGGCGAAGTTTCGAAAATCGTCGCGTCAATGTGGGACGCTCTTGAGACTGAGCACAAAAACGTAAGCATACTAAAAGATTTTTCAAACGAGAGGTTGTAGTCTTGATTGGTCGATGGCGATTTGGTCGCCAGGAATTTAGTCGACGGTGACTTGGTCGACGACGATTTGGTCGACGGCGACTTGGTCGCCAGCAACTTGGTCGACGACAATTTGGTCGCCAGCGACTTGATCAACGGCGACTTGATCGACGACGATTTGGTCGCCAGCAACTCGGTCGACGAGAATTTGGTCG
>JAPYZI010003972.1:0-18817 GCA_030523105.1 Ophioninae sp. A BG-2022a | reverse complement strand
TTGAAATATCGTGATTTTTGAGATTCCGGCAAAACGGGCCTGGGAGGTCGAAAAAATTTTTTTTTCGTTTTTTAAGTATTAAAAGGGTGTATTTGATCGTAAATTTTCCGCTGATTACGAATATGCCCGATTTTTTGCCGAAAGTACAAAATTAGACTGGGAAAATGCAAAAAAACGTTTCCGAAAATTTTTTAAAACATTTTCCCGGAGAAATGGAGAGGTTATCGTGCGATATGACACCGAACGTCTAAATATAACAATTATTTCGAGTTTTGCGCTTACCAACGATTTACTGATTTCGTATCCTCTGCGAAAGCGTGCTGCATCCACTTCTTTACTCTCTAATATCCATCGCTACGCGATCAATGTTACCTATTCGAACCGGATATTGTTTTGGTAAACAACACGATTATCCAAAATTGGATTGGTTTCTTTTTGGGTTTTGGGGGCTGATGAGGCGATATTGATAAAGAACCAGCTCTGGGTGATGAGCCGATATTGATAAAACGATTTTCTAGTTCTTGGTATACCGTATGATTTTGGGATTGACATGTGGTCGGTCGGATGTACGATATACGAATTGTACACGGGAAAGATCATGTTCTCGGGAAAAACGAACAATCAAATGTTGAAGTTCTTCATGGACCTCAAAGGAAAAATGCCCAACAAGCTGATAAGGAAGGGGACTTTCAAAGAGCAACACTTCGATACTAACTGCAATTTCCTCTATCACGAGGTCGATAAAGTCACCGAGCGGGTAAGTAGCTCCATACGCTTTATCCTCAATTCTCGTTAAATTCTACTTTCGAACGATGCAAAGAAAAAAAAAAACAAAAAAAATGTTCGCTGTTATCAACCCGTCTTGGTTGCGCAACCACGCGGTAAGTCTGACATCATTTAACCTCGATTGTTCCTCTTTGATACCGAAGAGTTTCGTCGAGTCGAATTGCTGATGTTCCCGAATAGAGTCACTCCCGAGTGTGTTAAAGCTAGTGCCGGATTAGTCGTATTAGGATCTATGACGTTGAAGAAACGGACTAAACAAAATTAGAGGTTATGTTACGCGTATAAAGTGCGTCGAGAGTTGAAGATCGATATAACCTCACAAATCTTTCAAAATCCATTTTCACAACGACGTTTAAGTGTACAATGAAAAATCGAGCATCAGTGTCTCTAGAATTGATAAATTCAGAGCTGGATACTTTTGTTTTGGATAAAAGTGTTTCTTCCTTTCGAAATCGTGGTTTGAGCATTTCTACGATCGTGCACTCGAGAATTCGTAAGAATTCTCCTAATTCTAAAAAAAACTTTGCAAATGCGGTGTATCTTCAGTATATCTTTAGGCTCGATCCGGCATTGTTTAAACGCAGTCTCGTGGTAGCTTTCACGATTCTTAATATTCGTATTTCTGACGTAATCGGCGTGATGAATTTTAGGAAAAGGTTGTAGTGATGTCGACGCTACCGGCGACTCGTGATCTCGGGACCGAACTGGGTGGCAATTCGCTGCCACCCGAGCAGAATAGAAAGGTCGCCCAACTGAAGGATCTACTGGAACGAACACTGATGCTGGACGCCGGCAAGCGTATTACGGTTAATCATGCCCTGGCTCATCCGTTTATACAAGAAAAAATCTAGGTAACCCCGTCTATTGGGGACACCTCTCAAAGCAAAGAACTGAAAGATTGAAACGGAATATACTGCCATCCGCGCAGATTCACTTTTTCTGGATCGTTAAGAAAATAGACACGAACCAACAAACATGCAAGCGCGTAAACGTTACATCGCTGAAGGTACGCGAACGAAAAAAAAAAGGAAATGAAACACGTCCGATATTGCGATGAACCTTTCTTCTTTTCGTTTCTCAGTCGATAAGACGCGGAATCTGTTTTTTTTTTCTTTCGAAAAATCGTTCTCGTTTATTTATTAACGCGGAGCCCAGCGGCTCAACGCTTCTCGACATTGTCGAAGAAGAAACAAAAAAAGAAAACGTTTTCCCCGTCAGGTTTTTTTGTTCTGTGTGTTTTCTTCTTTTTCGAAACACACCGGAAGATAACTTTTCAATGTGCGATGCACTTTACCCCCTCTTTTTTTTAACAATTTATCGGACGACACGAAAATGATCAAATATTTCAATTCTTCTGATTAATTTCCTTTGTACAAATATCTTGAAACGAAGAAGGACGACGAACGACTGAGTCAATTAATTGGTCGTTAAAGAATATTCGCGTATTGTAAGAGCCGCTGGGCTCCGCGTTAATAAATAAACGAGAACGATTTTTCGAAAGAAAAAAAAAACAGATTCCGCGTCTTATCGACTGAGAAACGAAAAGAAGATAAAAAAGAAAAAAAAAAAACAAATAAAAAAAAGAAAAAAAAAAAAAAAAAAAAAAAAAAAAAAAAAAAAAAAAAAAAAAAAAAACAGACACAAACATGTACACGAATACATGGAGGTTAGAAATGAGAAGAAACGACAAAAATTGGTGTACTAACGTTTAAAAGGATGAAACAAAAAAAAGAAAAAAAAACAACAATTTAAAGAAGAAACAAATTGTATAGTAAGTAGGACTGTAGTTGAAATAAAACGACACATGCTTGACGAGGTAAACGATATATGAGCCTTTGATAAAAGTATTTAAGGAATGCGGATTACCTGATTTGATTGTACGTTGCCGAAAAAGAGTTCGCGAAGCGACAGTTGTTTATCAGTGAAAAGGGATTAATAAATAATAAAAAAAAAAAGAACAGCGCGGACTATTGAACGTTAATAAATTCCAATTGGAAAATAAATGAAAAAAATATCATTTTCAAAACCGTGGTAGAAAAAAAATAACAAATTTGATATATTACAAAAAAAGAAAAGGGAAAAAAAGTTAATAAATTTGGATTATTAAAAAAAATATCCATTTCAAAACTGTGGAAGAAAAAAGCTTAAAAATCCGTGCTGGGTCGTTAAAGGAAGGTTGGGGGAAGAAACGAAGATTTTTTATAAAAGCGGAATGTGAGAACTCTTGGGCGATGACTTTGACGAGGAAAGGCTTTCTGCATGAGATAATGGGTGGGAGGCATGACTTTACGTTGGCTGCTTATGTTTCAGATGAGAACTACGAAACACGAATCATCGAGTTAAGCGTGTGGGCGGACCTATTAAGCAAGGGCCATTTAGCGCTGTTCCCGTTGCAAGGTATTCATGGGGAGACTGCCTTATGGGATATTTAGTATATCCGAATGTAAAGAAAAAAAAATGAAAAATAAGAGAGAGCTTTTGCTTGTCTCTCAATGTCACACACAATGGAAAGGGCCGGGGATAAAAGTATCGATCTACCGTTCAATTTTTCCGTTTCCGGGCAAGAAAAAAAGAAACAATGAAAATCGACGGTGCGGTAAGATCCATTGGGTGAAAAAAAAAAAAAACAAAACAATCGAAAACGCACTGTTCAATTGGAAGATGCGGGATTATTGTGAGAAACGTAAATATTTCGACACTAAACCGGGCTAAACCACGAATCCTTGTTTCCTAAAGCGTTTTAATCCAACGACGAAACGAAAATCGAGGCTTTTTCGGAAGCAACGCGATCTGAAATTTTAGTAATCCATATCGAAAAAAAAAAAGTTCTTTATTTAAATGTTTCTTCGGTCAATTAATTCTAATGTTGAATTCCATTGACAAGAAGGTTATTAATTAATTATTCTCTCGATAAATTCTAATTTTTCATCTGTGAAATCATTGAATTATCAATCTTTGGATGAAGAATATTCTTCAAAAACGAAAACGACAATTTTCTATCGTAAAAACAATTCGGATCTCTTTGCTCCGAAACATCCTTTTATTTGATTTAAGAGTCGATTATTCTTCCCGGGTAGCAAAGAGAAGAAATAACGAGAAAAGCGCGAGAAACGGAGTGTCCGGAGAACCGGGGGAAAACACAAATGAGAAAAAAACATAAGAAACAATATAAATAAATAAAAAGAAAAGAAAAATAAAACTGACACGATAAACTGCGAGTTTAAGGGTGCTTTGATTGTTCTAATTGGCTATTTGGTAATGTTTCACTTGTAGCCCTCCCTGTGCGGAGGGGAGGCGATGATGGGGGATGACGGATTGAGAGAAAGCAACGGCAAGAGCTCATCGTCTCTCCGCTTCTACGACACGACGCGAGCACATATACGCGGGAGAATGACGCGAGAGAGAGAGAAAGAGAGAGACAGACAGAATACACGCGATACTCGTTTTCTCGTCGAGTCCATAAACGAGCCAGACACAGAACCTTTTTAACCGGTAATAGGGAGCTAAGAGTATTGAAAAAGTAATGTTTGAAATGAGAGGGAACCCAACAACGACAGCAGCAAAAAAACACAATAAATTAAAAAAAAAAAAAGAATCGATTGACAGTAAAAAAAAAACGTAAGTATTTGTAAACAGGTAAGAAATATCGATTTACGAGAGCGAGATTTAAATTCTTGTGTGAAAGGCTGTGTTTCGTTGAACGAATTTTTCAAGTCCCTCGGATATTTGTCTAAACGCCGTTTTTTGCACATTTTCTTCACGGTCGTACACGATTTGTGCTTTTTTTTCTTCGATTTTTGAGAAATCGAATCAATTCGAGATTAAACGACTCGAGAAATTCGTTCAAATTACTTTTGTTCAAGATTTAACTCTTACGATTCTGAGTTTTCAGATCGACGGACGAACCTTTTGAACGACCTTGGAATCGGGGAGGAAGAAATCTGGCACTTCGACAAGGACGACTGATGAAACGTTAATTTCACGAACTTCTGATTCAACCATTTCTACGGTGAATAAAAATATTTTTCGAATATTGAGATCGATCGATAGGATGGAAGAAATCGAATTTTTCGTGAAAGTTTCGAATCTTGATATTACCTTAAGATTCTGATCAATGTTAAATTGGAATTTGAAGCTTTTTGACTATTCGTCGTCAAAACCCTGATGATGGAAAATTGATTGTTTCCATCCTCGATTACGATTAATTATTAGACCAAACCCCGATCGAATCGAAGAAATGAAGATGCGGGAATTGACGAAGATTGCACGGAAATACTCGAAACGTGGTTATAGCGAATAATCATCAATTGAAACGGAGAATCATACTTTTTTGATCCGTTATTTATTATTTACTTTCTATTTTTATTCATTTTTTATTTATTTTTTTTTATTTTATTTAACTTTTGCCCGATCGTCGTATATTTTTTTTATGAAGTACCGAAAAAATGAACTAGACGGCGCCACTAGTTTCAATCTACGAAACGTGCACTAGTGAAGTAAACATTTTTAAGGTTAGAACTCGAAACAAAGAAAACACTTTGTTTTACTCGTTGATTTATCAGATTCCGCAAAGAAGAATCAAAATGACGATCTTTAGATTTTGATTAATGTTAATTAAAGGTTAACGTGATTTATAGGTTAAACTCAATAATAGGTTAACTTGAAATAAAAGGAAAACGAAAATGACTGAAAATAAATAATCGAAGTGATGGAAAATAAGGATTCTCGCTGTATTTTATTTCATCAAACACATACATGAGAGAGTTATCGATTCAGCAAAGGGAAAAAATACTTTTGATCACCTCTCCGTTAAGATTCATCGCCATAAGTCGAACTCCGTATCTTTTATTAGGAGTCTTTATTGTACTATCGGTGATTGGTCCATTCGAGACGCTTAGCTTCAGTCCCGAGGTGGATAATACTGTTCGATGAGTCCAGCGACTCGCTGAGCGAGTTCCATCGATGAGGCGCAGAGCATTCTCCTGCTCAGGAGATCCAACGGTCCGCCTGGGAAACGAAGAAACACCGTAGAATTAGCAAATGGGAAGAAAGTATGTCGAAGTATCTTTTATTACCTGCTGGATCGATACAAACGCCTCCGGCTTCTTGGACTATCAGGTTACCAGCCGCAAAGTCCCATATGTGAATACCAAATTCAAAATCAACGTCCGCACCGCCCAGGGCTACCATACACATATTCAGAGCTGCTGAACCCAGAGTTCGTACCCTAAATTAAAAGGAAAAAAAAATAAATTGAAAACAAAAACATAATTTTTTGAGTTGGAAAAATTTGTATGAAAATTGAGCTGTGAAGGAAAAGCGTAAATCATTGGTGTACTGAATTGAAAAAAATCTACGATCGATGGTCGGAATCAATTATTATTCGGTATTGATTAATGAAATTGATTAATTTGTATTATTAATTTTCGATATTAATTAATTAAAAGAATGAATCAATTATTAATGTAAAATTGAGTAATTAGAAATATTTTTATATCATTAATAATTCAATTTAAATACTTTACTTAAATTAATAACGATTTCTCAATGAAAATGTTAAAATTAAAAACAAAATGTTTTTCCAATTCATTTCTTCCAATGAACTTTTTATTATTAAAACTTTCTTTAATAAAAAATCTTACCCGTGTACTACCGGCGTTAAAACCTGTACGTTTTTTAACACAATTTTCATTTTTTCCGGATCTCTGCTGGTTCCTAATTCCATCATAAGGAGAGCTTTTGAAAGATCTGCACGAATGAACAAAACCGTAACGTTATTGCTAGTTTCGTAATAGCCAGGCAGGTGGTGCATAGTAGGATTTTTAACATCGAAGTTTCCTAACCTTTTTCGGCGGAAACGTGAATCGGTTCCCCATTGAGAAAAGCGCCTTTTCCTTTGACAGCTGTGAATAGCTGTTCGATAATCGGATTATAAACGATACCAATTTCCGTGACTTTATTGATTAGAAGAGCGACGGAGATACAAGTGTGGGGAAAAGTATGAACGAAGTTCATCGTTCCATCGATCGGATCGATCACCCAAGTCGGGGAATCTGTCAGTTCTACGGTCGTTCCGGAACTCGTTGTTTCCTCGCCGATGAATCTAACCAAACAAAAAAAAATGAAAAAATAAAATAAAATAAAACACCCATCATCTTTTCCCCCTTTTATTTGTTTTCCCACATTGCGAAACGAACTCCCGTAAATCGCGTTAAAAGGATTTCGAGAGGATTTGAAAAATGCATCGTCATCGTTGCGTGCAACGTTGCACTCATAATCGAACCATACTTCATAGATACCTGTGCTCGGGAAACTTCTCGGTTATTCCGCTCATGAAGAGGGCCTCCACTTGTCGATCGTATTCGGTTACGAGATCGACGTCGCATGACTTTATCATAACTTCCTTCGGCTTGTTCATTCGCGCTCTAATTATCTGCAATTAATCGACCCATTGTTATCTAAGCGACGGAGAACAACAAAGATAGTCGTTATCAGCGATTTTCATTATTGTTATTATTAATTCATTATTAATTTCACGTAATTTTGATTATTTATAATTTATAACTATCAATATTATTATAATTTATTTATAATATTTATTAATAATATTGATATTATCGTTATTTTATTTATATATATATATTTATGGTTATAAATCAATTATCAAACCCAAACAAAAATAATAATATTTTTCATCGTCTTCAACAATATTATTGTCAATATTATTATTATTATTATTGTTAAATAATAATGATAATAATGTTGTTGAAAACGATCAAAAACATGTTTTATCTAAATGCGCCATGTCAAGATAAACACTGGAAAATTTTCAACTTTTTTACCGTGCGGTGATAATCCAATCGATAGCGCATGAACTTGGCGCACCCCCCACCCCACCCCTGTCAAAAGTCAATTTTGTTCATCGCAACTTCTGTAACTGAATTCGTAAATAAAGAAAAATATTACTTTATCGCGCCATAGTCGAAAAGAAAGGATATGTGTATTTGGCATAACGAAGCCAAACAAATGTAAACGACACGTATAGATTGTGTTTTTTCGTGTAACGATTTATCGCTGAAAGAAAAACTCACGTCTCCGGCTTGACGTACGAGGCCGAGGGCGACATCGTAGAAGTCGTTTATACTCGTCATTTTTAGGTTTTTATAGTTTGAAAGAAATTATGTGTTTGATTAATAATGCGACGAAGAATAAAAGAGCGAATTCTGTAAGGAAGGACTGAAGCGACGTTGCGACGATGCTACACGCTCGGCAGCGTTCGAGAGACTGATGACTTCGCGTACCGCGACTACTCGCGTAATTGGATTAGCGAAGAGAGCGATCCGGTTCAATGATTCCGCCCGGCTTCGGGGATCTCACTCCCCCCCTCCGACAAATCGTACAGACAACTCGTCGTTCTCCTTCGATGTGTCAGAACGAACTGCACTTCGTCCGCATTTTTTCGTTCTCTCTTTTACCTTCCGGTGGCGCTGGTTGTTCCGTGAGAATATTTTTGACGCGCAAGCGCAATGCTCGCTAAACGGTTTGCACTTGTTTTTAACCTTTGAAACGTAGAGCTGTATGAAGTGAATACGAAAAATATGTTTTTAAAATGCGCCACTTTGGATGAAAACGTTTCATTCTTGTGAAATCGCGGTTTAAAACGTTTCGTTTATCCGTCTCGCAATCGGACGTGGTAATGTTCTGTTCTCCATGCCCTTAAAAGAAATTTTACCATGTTATAACCTAAAATACTCGCAACCGATACGTATCATAGTTGCAGAAAATAGTATGCGCACGTGCAAGCTCGAGCGGGGATTTAATAAAAAGCAAAAAAAATAAAAACAAAATTAAGATAACAATCATTTATGCAATTTTTCGCACATATGTATATATAGTACACTTACAGTTCATATTTCTTTTATGCGAGTTTTCGTTTTTGTTGTATAACATTTGTGTGTGTGTATATATATATATATGTATATATATCATTATTATGCTCTGATAACTCGTATCAATTATCATATACCTATAAGTTACTTTTTTTCCTCCCGGAATGATATGTATGTGATGCGCCCCTGGCCCTTTCCCCGTCACTTTTCTTTCGCCGTTTCTTCGATACCATTTTCACCGCAACGCGTGCCCTTTTATCCCTCTTTTAACAAGTATTCAGTTGCGGGAAGATCCAAGCGAGTAGTTTTTCTTTTTATTGATTATTTTCTTTGTTATCTTCACTTTTCGTCTTTTACCTTCGCGTAACAAATCGTTTTTTCGTACTTCGTATCCGACGATGCAATAAATAACGTGCGTTGGTGCGATTACGTGATAACGTGGTTACGCGTGTGTTTCAATCAACACACGAGCACGATTGGCATGTTGGGTTTCATCGCTTCGATTCAATTTTCTCTTCGCAGTTCTTTCAACCTTTTATTCCGTTTGGATTTTATCAAACGAAAGTTTTCCTAATACGTGAGCATATCAGAGTGCACAAATTCGTATCTTGATTTCTTGTCCACCTGAAAAATTATTAAGCTGGCCAATAAAATATAAAAGAAAAGAAAAAATAATAAAATAAATTATAAGCGATGACAAAAATGTTTGGAACATTCTTGTTTGGGTTTGTTTCGGTTGGCAAGCTTATAAGAGGCAGGAAAACACGAATTTATACATCTGATATACACCCGTACAGACTGATGTTTGAGTAGTCGTGAACTTTGTAATAAACTCGCCCGGAAATGTTTGCGACCGAGAAAAATATAAAAATGGTTTTTTAGAGTTTCTTAAACAAAACAAAAAAGGATATTTCGTATATTTACAACAAGTAGTATTCGCGAAAGTAAGCAACGTGAGAAAAATAATATTTTATGCGGAATTATCTTCATTCTGCCAAAGTCCAAATTGAAGTTTCAAATTTCCCCAAAATGCACTTGTTTTCTTTGTGAATGCTACTTCATTACTCAAGTATTTAAAAAAACGATAATAAACAATAAATATATGGAAAGAATATAGTTTTTACAAATTGTATAATACATTCTATATTATATATTTTTTTCGAGGTCTTGAAAAAAAGATCGAAAATCATGTGCATTATTCTCGGTCGCGAAATTCCAACTGAACTTTCAATAAATATTCTAATCCTGGTAAAACGTGGACTTGTCTTCCCATACACGTTTCTTGAATTCTTTAACGTTAATTACTTTCATGGGTTTCAATATTCGTTTCATTTCTTCGTCGCAGCGTTAAATAATGATTTCGTAGAAATAACACATTTTTTGATATCCACGTTAATATCGAAACGAGAAAATTATTCGTTTCGTATCATCACTGTAACCCCTTTCTCCCCCCCGATTCCCATCCGCGTTTAAATTTCGGCCTGCGCACGCTGGTGCGTTGTTTTGTGCATCTCGGTGGATGTGAACGATGGCACGAGTGGATTGAATCCTCAACGAGCCGGAAACAAAGTGATCCACCCGACGATGCGAAAATCGTCGATGATTGCGTTTTTCGTCGTTTCTCTTTGATGATCATCAGGGACTTATTGGGGCCTCAGTTGAAAGAGGACATCGACGATCGTTTCATCAGCTAGGGTGGACGTGTCGC
This sequence comes from Ophioninae sp. A BG-2022a, assembly GCA_030523105.1. Taxonomy (NCBI): domain Eukaryota; kingdom Metazoa; phylum Arthropoda; class Insecta; order Hymenoptera; family Ichneumonidae; species Ophioninae sp. A BG-2022a. Next base: position 8,434 of record JAPYZI010003972.1, on the reverse strand, counting down.
CAACGTTTCGATCCCCCGTCGCGATTTTCCTTAGGATACGTCGCATTATCTTGCCGGAACGAGTTTTCGGCAAGCCTGGAGCGTGCTGAATGACATCCGGTTGAGCGAACGGTCCGATCTTTTCGCGCACTGAGAAAAAGGAAGAAAAAACATTTAAATTGAATCTCAAAATGTTACTTTCGTTGGTTCTTTCTTGGTTTCCCGGATTACCCTTGACTTTCAGCTCGTCTTGCAATTTCTTGTCGAAACTCTTTCCCTCGTTGGGTGTTACGAAACAGTAGAGACATTGGCCCTTGACGGAATGTGGTTTGCTGACGACTGCGGCTTCGGCGACCGAAACGTGCTCCGCTAGCACACTCTCGACTTCCGCGGTTGACATTAAGTGCCCGGAAACATTGAGCATGTCGTCGATGCGACCCGTCACCCAGAGGTAACCGTCGGCGTCTCGTTTCGCACCTGCGAAGCAAAGTAGACGTTTTTTATCCAGGGATCTTTGCTAGTATGCTTTTCTTTGTATTTTTTACATATTTATTGATTATTTATGTTGCATAAGCGAATTTATAAGTTTGTTTGGGTTTTTACACACGATGTTAGTTTCGCATTTATCTTCAAGCTTTTTCCTCTTCTCGATGTCTTCTAGCTCGGAAATTACGAACAATTTTTGTTCGATTTGACTTCCGGTTATGGAGTTTGAAATTGTACACCACTTTTTCACTTTATTTAATGATCGATAAACAGTACGACGCTTTCTTCCCAATTTCCCGGGTTTTTAGGTTATGTTCATTGACAAACTCGATGTCACAGAGTTTTTTCCACGCGAATGTAAAACTGCGACAGTAAAACTTTGAAAGATTAAAAAACCTCTTTTGTTTTCCCCTCTTTCGGTTTTTTGTTCTTCAGTCGCGTTAAACGTCATTTCAAGTTCGGTAGAGTCCAATTTTACGTTTAGTTCGTTAGGACGAGAAATTGATCGCGATGCCTATACAGAGGGTAAAAGCTCGTCAAATATTCGATTCCCGTGGCGATCCGACCCTGGAAGTCGATGTGATAACGGACATCGGTCTTTTGCGATCTTCGGTACCGTCCGAGCGAACGTTAAATCCGGCGTCAGCGGCCATTGAGCTTCGCGACGGTAACGAGGCCGTTTACGGTGGAAAATCAGTTTTCAAAGCGGTCGAGGTTGTAAACAACGTAATCGGTCCGGCATTGATAAAGAGCCGTTTGGAAGCTTGTCAACAGCAAGAAATCGACGCTTTACTAGCGAGGCTCGACGGGACCGACAATAAATCGAAACTTGGCGCTAATTCGATACTCGGAGTTTCGATAGCTTGCTGCAAAGCCGGTAACGTCATCGGAAATGAATAAAAAATTATCGTGATTTCTTTTTAGACCTGAATTTTTCTTTTTCGGAATAGGTGCCGTTCAAAAAGGACTTCCGCTTTACAAGTACATTGCAGATATGGTTGACAATGCGGAACCGTCAATTCCAGTTCCCGCGTTCAATGTTATCAGCGGTGGAAAAGCCGCGGGAAATTTGTTGCCTTGTCAAGAGTTTATGATTTTACCAATCGGTAATTCCTCATTATCATACTCCTTCTTTCTGATGAAAAATTTAAGAAATAAAAATATGTAAAATGAAAATTAAAAAAATTAATAAAATAAATAAGATCGAAAAATCGTAAAGGTGCCGAGAGTTTCGCGGACGCGATGAAAATGGGTACCGAAGTGTACCGAACGATCGAGAAAATGATAGCAGAAACGCAGGAGGCAAAATTGCCACTTCCGGTCGGCGAGGAGGGCGCATTCGTTCCTGAATTCGAAGAGGACAGAGAAGCGTTATCGTTGATAACGGAGGCAATAAAGAACGCCGGTTACGACGGGAAAATTAAAATTGCTATCGACATGGCGGCAACTTCGTTTTGCAAGGACGGTGAGGAAGAATGACGAATTTGATAAATAGCGATGCGAGAGGCACTCCGTGGGAAAAAAATCATACTATTTTCAGAGAAATTCGAATTTCTTCAGGAATGTACGATTTGGCGTTTAAAAGTGAAGATTCGGATCCTGACGATTATCTCGAAGCGGAAGCTTTGAGGGATCAATATATGGAGTTATTAGCCGAATTCCCATTGATCGTATCGATCGAAGATCCTTTCGATCAGGAGGATTGGGAAGGTTGGCCAATGATGGCCGATCAGCCGATCCAAATAGTCGCTGATGAATTGACAGCGATGAACATTGAACGGATCGAAGAAGCGACCGAGAAACGTTTGGCCAATTGTTTGCTCTTGAGAATGTCACAAATCGGTACAGTCACCGAAACGATAAATTGTCATCGGATGGCCAAGTTGTACGGCTGGGAAAGTGCACTCAGCGTTGGCAACGCAGAAACCGAAGACAACTTCGTAGCTGATTTAGCTGTCGGTTTGGCCATCGGACAATTCAAAGCTGGAGCACCCTGCAGAACTGATCGTATCGCCAAGTACAATCATCTGTTAAGAATCGAGGAGGAACTTGGCAAAGACGCCAAATACGCTGGAATGAAATTTCCCAATTACTCGAACAAACAATAATTACCACTGAACCAAGAAGAAAAGAAATTATGTTTAAAAAATATAGGAACGTGCAGAATTCTTTGTCATTCCAGTTTCGAGTAATGAAATCGAGTTAATACGATAAAAAAAATAAAGAAATAAAGTGATGTGGACAGAGATCAAACTTAAACTAAAAAAATACAATAACTAAACGATAACACGCTTTGGGTTTGTGAGAAACCCAAACAAACCCAAACTAGACTCTTTGGCGATACACGATGGTGGAGATTATCAGGAATCGTTGGCAGTGATTACGTAATCACGTAAATATTCTTTACTTAAGTAATTGAATCGTGAAAAAATTATCAGAGACCTTGAGCTGATGCAATTCTGAGTCAAACACGACGTTAATAGGAATTTCGTAAAACTCACCATCGCCGGTACAGTAAAAGCCGTGAAACCTGTCGAAATAGGTGTTACAAAAGCGTTCGTGGTTTCCGTAAAGAGTTCTCATCATGCCGGGCCAAGGGCGTCGAAATACGAGATAGCCCTCACCCTCGCCCTCGATCACATGGCCATCCTCGTCCAACAGTTCCGGTTGTACCCCGAAGAATGGAAAAGCCTGCAGAAAAAAAAGAACGTTCGGTCGTTTCCAAATACTCAAAACAATCGTCCTCTTGTTTTATTGCGCCGGGGAATAGAATCGTGTTAGGTTTAGTTAATTTCTAGGTTATGCGAAGAACTTCCCGAAAACTTTAATTCCCCCCAATGATTAATCCCCGTACTCGCGCGATATCTTGTATACATATATACATATATACACATATGTACTCGTAAAATATCCTGGTTTGTTTGGGTTTGTATACTCAACCGCTGATCCAGGTTTCATAGGTGTTGCTCCTGGAAGCGGAGTGATAACGTGACCGCCAGTTTCCGTTTGCCAGAAGGTGTCGACTATGCTGCACTTTTGATGACCCACGAGGTTGTAGAACCACAGCCATGCTTCAGAATTTATCGGTTCTCCGACCGAGCCCAATACCTGACCAAAACGAACTTTTCTTCACTCTAGAATGTATCCTTTACTTTTCTTCCTTTCGTTTTCGCCGTCGTTTTTGTTATTTTTACGGGTATATTAAAAACTCGAATTCAGACATTTTGTTTCTTCACCTTGAGAGTACTGAGATCGTGTTTCTGAACGAGCTCGTCACCGAACTTCATGAGGGATCTGATCGCCGTTGGCGCTGTGTAAAACTGCGTCACCTTGTACTTATCGATGACCGTCCAGTACCGATCGTTCGTCGGATAAAACGGCGTACCCTCGAACTGAACCGAATATTTTTATATCGAATTTACGAGGTCGGAAAATATTAATACAAAAAAAAACGATCGATAATTCATCGATTTCATGCTACACTTATTGAATGGGCGAAAGATGGCGCTCGCGGAGAAAGTAGTGCGCGTAAGAAGAGAAACCAGCCAAGTGTAAACATCCCCGTTTTAACTTGATTTCAACCGTATTGTACAATAAAATCATCGTTCATTAATAATTCGTTAAAAAATTCGTATAAAATGACTGAATAATCTAGGTTAATTAAGTTTTGTGAAGTGATGTCGATTTTCCACACGTCTTTTTTGAGGTTATATCGATTTTCTATTTGTGTTTGAACGAAAGTTTGTAAATAGGAAGCAATATTGAGATTTCGAGTAACCGTGCTCATTAAACGACTGCGCTACTTTCCACCTTTGTAAACACCGAATTCCAGGAGCATGAGCAATACTCACGATAACGGAAGTGGCCGCATTGGCGAGAGGGCCGTAAACGACGTAAGTGTGACCGGTGATCCAACCGATATCTGCGGTGCACCAATAAACATCACCTGGCCGATAATCGAAAACGTACTTGAACGTTGTAGCGGCGTATACGAGATAACCAGCTGTGGTGTGAAGGACTCCCTTTGGTTTTCCCGTTGAACCACTGCGTTTCATTATTCCAATCGTAACGAGGAAACTTGATAATCTAGCGATTATAGGCGACGATAGTAAGAAAAGCGGAATATTCAAAGTACCTCGTGTAAAGTATGAAGAGGGGATCTTCGGCATCCATCCAAACCGGGTAACAGCTCGCCTCCGCGTCTTCCATTTCTTCGTGCCACCAAGCATCCCTGTCCTCGTCCCAGGACAAACGGATTTCACTTTTGTTGTTGCCGTTGCTCGTACCGTTCACTCTTCCCTTGCCTGAATCACAAACCAATACTGTTACGTTTACTTTCATTGCGTAACGCAACGGAAATGAAGTTTGAGCTGCTACGAAAGTTTGAGATAAATTTTTGCTAAGTTTCAGATTTCTGAGCGGAGGGAATTGCGTCACCTCCTGAAGGATCTTGCGGATTGTTGAGTCGACGCAGATGCGACACGACGATACAGCTCTCTACTTCGTGGCCTTGCGAAGACACTTTCTTGATGGCGTCGTCGCAAATCGATTTTAGATTGAGAAGCTTCTCTCCGCGCCATACTCCGTCAGCCATTATCAGAACTTTCGCTGTCGAGTCCAGCATTCTCTCCGCCAAAGAATCCGAAGAGTATCCGGCGAACTGTCATACACAAATTCAATAGCGTTTCGATAAAACTCGCGCTGAAGATATTCAGCGGAGAACTCTACGATTGGTTTCGAGAAGGAAGGAAGAAAAATTAAAATCTTACCACTACGCTGTGCACCGCACCGATCCTCGTGCAAGCTAGCATTGCGATCGGTAATTCGAGAATCATCGGCATATAAATCGCTACACGATCGCCCTTCGTTACACCCTTCGACTTGAGAACATTCGCGAATCTGCATACTTCTTCGAGCAACTTTCTGTACGTTAATCTCGAGTAATCCTCGGGATCGTTGCCTTCCCTGTTTCATCAGACAAATAAAAAACAAATCGAAATGATCAACGAAATTTCAAGATTTAAAAAAGTAATAAAAATAGCATTAATTTCTTTTATGTCCATCAAAAAAATGTTATATAATTAAAAAGATAATAAATAATCCAGAAAATTATACAACAATAAATCAAATGAAAAGGAATAATACAAAAAATAACAAACTATGAAAATAAAAATACAATATGTAAATTATTTAATAAATAATAAAAATAATAATAACTAATACCAAAAATAATAAACGAAATAAAATGTTCAAAACGTCAATTACGTTTGTAAAACGTGAATGAACTTTCGATATTTAAAAAAATGTTTAAAAATTCCAATAAAACGATAATCGTAATTTCAGATTGAAAATAATATGGCCATTAGAATTTTTAATTAATCAAGTGAACTGTTGGGTGACCGCGGAAAATTGAATTTTCTTGGCTGATACGAAAAGGCGATAACGCGTGCGTAGCAATATTGTTGACACGATCATCGTCGAACGTGGTCGAACTCGTTCCAGTGTCAAAAGTCAAGTTTGCCACGAACGGCCAATTTTCATATCGATTGTCATCCACGACGATATCCGCGTGCAGGTACGCACACTTTTATTCAATACGAGTAAATCGTCAACTTTTTTTTACTGCTCTAAGTAAAAATGGCAAAAATCCTCGATCGCGGACGTTCGTCAGATTTTTTGTTTTCCGTTAATATCGCAATTGTGTTGCAACGCGAGTAACGCTTCCGCATGGAAAAAAAACAACAATCGAAACGATTCCGCGCACTCTGACCGTCGGCCTGTACGCTTCATCTTTCGACATTTCTCGATACGAAAGACACTCGTACCAATATTTTTTAAACCTTTGCACGCCTGTAATCCATCGCGTGAGAATTTCACGTATATCTTTTTGACATTTGCTCATTTGAATGACACACGTGTCGTATTTAAACCTTGAATTTCTCAATTTCATCTTTGAACCGGCAAACCGTGAACTTTGGTTTTTTTTTCGTCGTGACATTTCACGAGTTTTATCGACTGTAAACGTTTATGAAAAATATGAAAAATAATAATGCCCATATGGCTCGATGAAAAACAAAATTTCAATTTTTTAATCTTCCATTATCAAACTTTTAATTTTTACATTTTCGAATTATCTAATATGCCATTTTTCAATTCGCGAATATGCAATTTCGTAAATTTGTAACATTTTTATTCTAGTATCTTTTAATAATTTTCAATTATTGTATATTCAATTCTCGAATTTACAATTTTCAAACATTCGATTCTCAGGATTTTTAAGTTTCGAGTATTCCATCCTCGAATTTTCAATTTTTTAATATTCGATGCTCGAATTTTCAATTCTCATGTATTCAATTCTCGAGCTTTCAATTTTCAAGTATTATATTCTCGAATAATCAATTTTCAAATATTCAATTTTCGACGTTTCAATTTTCAGGTATTCAATTCTCAAGTTTTCAATTTTTAAGTATTCAATTCTCGATTATTCAATTTTTAAATATTCATTTCTTGAAATACAGTTTCTTGAATTTTCGATTCCTAAATTTTCAATTCCTGAATTTTCAATTCCCGATTTTTCAATTCCAATTGCGTTTCGGCAAAATAGCTTCGAAAAAGTATTTTCCGGCGGTTAGAAATCACGAGGACGCATCTCATTTGTGCGAGATGCGTTCTCGTACCGTTATTTTATTTAATCTCGAGGAATAACATAATCGATTTCTCTGAGCGTGGAGCGTGTTTAAGGAGGATCGCGCGTTTGGTTTTTCGACGAATCAGCGCTCCGAGTCCGTCTCGTACGAGCGAACTGTGGTACGAGTCCCTTTCGTATCCGGAACGGCCGTTTCCTTTCCTTTTTTTTTTTATTTCTTACTGTGAACTTGAAACTTGGCCCGATCAAACGTTTAATTCTAAATCCTCATAAAATTGCACATTTAATCTGAAATATAAAAATTAAAAAAATTCTATATTTATAAAAAGTAGATTTCAGAATTGAAAATGACAATTCGGTGGGAATTGAAAATTGAAAATTGGAAATTTGGGAATTAAAAATTGGAAAAATGATAATTTGGGAATTGAAAATATGAAAAATTGCAATTTGAGAATTGAAACTTTGCAAAATGGCAATTTGAGAATCGAAAATTTGAAAAATGCGATTTTGAGAATTAAAAATTTTGAAAAATATAAAATAAAAATTAAAAATTAAAGATTTAAATACTAAAAAATATCAAATTTAACATTTGAGAATTAAAAATTGAATATTTAAATCATGAAATCTTTTGTTCATATTTATGAGCGCTATTATTAAATAGTCAACAATGGACTTTCGAGAAAATTCAAGGTTTCACTTCGTCATTATGAGAAAGTAGTGTAAATGAATTTTTGCATGGATTTAAATTCTAAGATATTATAATACAAAAGAGTTTTGTCCTTGTCTCTCGCACCTGGTTGTCTGTCGCTCAAAAAAATAACGCGAGTTTAGTTATTCGAAGAAAAAAAAATCTCGTTTCTTTTCTTTTCTCGAACAATTGGGCTATGCAAAATACCGGATACGATGAAATAGTTATAATCGTATTGGGTCAAAAAGCACGTAGAGGTCGCTCGAGTATCCCTTAAATAGAAATTTTCATTAAAAATACGATTTTATACGTTTTTATACATACATATAAACAACTTCCATACATATATATATATAACCGACTTTTTAATGAAAATTTAAATTTTTGGTCGACTCGAACGACCTCTAAATATTTTTTTGACCGCTTTGTGCTGTTTTTTGACTTTCTCTCATATATATATATATATATATATGTGGCGTTTTTAGTTTTCACAATTCTAAAATAGTTTTGAGAGTCTATCCAAACGAAAATTTTCAGCTGATTACGAATATCACAGAATTTTTATCGAAAGCATGGAACGAAGCAAAGAAAAACGCGTTTTAAGGTGTTTTTTACGATTTTTTCATAGAAATTTT
>JAPYZI010003971.1:0-29484 GCA_030523105.1 Ophioninae sp. A BG-2022a | reverse complement strand
ATTTTGAGAATGTTGGCCAAACGCGCGCGTGACCTCTCAACCAAAAAAATTTCCCGAAAGAAAAAAAGAAAAAAAAAAAAAAAAAAAAAAACAAACGATTGCAAAAATAAAAAAGACAAAGGAAAGCAAAAATCAAAGAAGAAAAAATATATTGAACATTTTTTTAATACGAGAACGAAACAAAAATGAAAAACAAAACGATCAAACCGAAACAAAAAAAAAACAAAACTATTGCAAAAATAAAAAGAAAAATGCAAGCCAAAATAAAAGAAGAAAAAGAAATACGAAAATAATTAAAGAAAAGAAATATGAGAACGAAAAAACAATGAACAACAAAACGGAAAGCAAAAATGAAATGATAAATAAAAAATATTGAAAATTTAAAAAACGGAAAATAGACGAACGTCGGAAAAATAAGAAACCGAAGCAAGGACCATCTTAAATTTTCCTCGTTTTTGGTTTCTCTTCTTTTCGGAATTATGGAAAATCCCTGCCAAAAAAAAAACAACAAAATTCTCGAAATCTAAAAACCAAGCTAACGAAAACCAACCGAAAAAGGAAACTAAAAAAATCCTGGCCACGCACCAAAAAAAAAAAAAAAAACAACTACCTAATTAAAAATCCATCACAAAAAAACCCAAACTTTCCAAAGCTTGAATCAGATTTCCAAAGCATTTCCGATTTTCCTAAATTCCACCCAAAAATGCGACAACTAAAAAAAGAAATCCCAAAAATCCAAAAGGAGAAAAAAAAAGAAAACCCGAAGAAACCCAAAAAATCAATTACAAAAAAAAACCCTAAATTCTCCAAATCTAAAAACCCAATCCAACATCAAAATCCATACAAAAATCAAGAACCAAAAAAAAAATGAACCTAAAAATCTTCCATAAAAATTCGAACCAAAAATCAACTGTCAAAAATCAAAATCCATAAAAAAATATAAAAAAAAAGAAAAAAAAAAAGAAAAAAAGAAAACGCTTTCGCGGTTTCCGTCGCGTCCAGGTGGTGAAAAATCATCGCCGTGAAAAAGAGTGGGTAAAAGTGAAGGAGCGCTCTTGCATCGCTGCGTGGATCGAGGTGCGCTCGCGTAAGATCTGCTTACTCGTAACCCAATTGCCTTGACCAACATACAATTACGCAACCGATAATACACCTACTTCACGTGCGAGTATATTTACATCCAACATACGAAAAACGTTAAGGCAAGCAAAAGTATTGATGATCGAGGGGTAGTTGTGTTTTAGGGCGGGGGGGGGGGGCGTTACTTACCACATACTCAAACGAGTACCAGTAACTGAAAACCGCAGATTAAAAATTCACGTCGCGTCAATGTCACCCGAGTTTGTATTTCGAAATCGATAAAAAAAAAATTAATAATAATAATAAATAGAAAAATAAATAAATAAAAAACGAAAATAAAAAATAAAAAATAATAATAATAAATAGAAAAATAAAAAAATAAAAAACGAAAAAAAAAAAAGAAATAAATTTTAATCGTTCAAGAAATTTTCCAAATTTGAATCGTAGGTACGACACGGAATCGAGAGGAAACGTTTCGATTTGTTTTTTCTTTTTTTTTTTTCTTTTTCTTTTTCTCCTCGATTTGTTTGCTCGCAACGCCCGCCATTCCTGTCTAAGAAAATCACAAGGAAAACCTGTTATTTCTCGAGTAATTGTATACCGGGCGTTCTTTTCCTTCGATAATAATTGGATTCGAGTGTGATTCCCACGAGGATTACATAAACCATCATCGCGCTGCCGCTTGAATGGCGTATCAATTTTCTTTATTTTTTTATTATTATTTTTTTTCATTTTTTCTACTTTTTTTTTTTGCGACACAGTCCCTCGTATCAAAGCCTGGCGTGTGTGGCCTCCCGAGGTGTTTGCGGCAAACTTTGATATTTGTTCAATTACGAAATTGTCGGTTTCACTCAAAATGATTTTGTTTTTTTTTTGTTTGCTTGATTGATTTTTTTATTTGGGTTTTTGAGGAGAAAATAATTTGGAGGTGAACGACGTTTAATTATTTTATTTTTATTAAACAACTCTTTCTTTTGTTTCTCGATTTTTATGTTTATTAAAAGTTTTGTTTTTGTGATAAATATTACGACCGAATTTATTTAAAAATACTAGTTTTCTTTCATTAGTGAGGTCATTTTTTATTCAATCTTTTTTTTAAAGGGCACAAACTCAAGAGTTAAACTTTCTTCAACAAAAAATAAGACATGATATTTTCTTCAAATAATAAAATACATAAAAATAAAACATTGAAATAATAATTATGAACTTTCAATAATAAAAATAAAAAAAGTAAAGAAAAATATCATTGCTTTGAAAATCTGAGTCCTATTTCTTTTTTTACCAATTTTAGTGGGCTAAATTCGTTAAAATATATATATATATATATATATATATATATTTAAAAAATTGTAAAAAATTAATTTTCACTCAATGTTTGGGTTTGTTTGTTTCTTTAAGGTATCTGCATACTTTTGCCAGAAATTTTTGGCGATAGTTCGCCAAAAATTTCGGCAAAAAAAAATTTCAAATGAGAAAAATAAAAAAATAAAGAAAAAAAAATTTTTTTAAATCGTCAGGATTGAAATACGAGGCGAATTTTTTTTCTTCCCATTCCCGTTTCGTAAATTTCTATTAAATACCGTAGAAACGATTCGGCATTGTGTACGCTTAGGAAAAAAAGAAATTTAAAAAAAATAAACAATATATAAGCACGTGCGTATGGAGAAGAGCGCACGGTAGACGTCACAGGGTCGAGTTGTGGCAATAAACCGTGCGATGAATAATAAATGCATCCCCCTCCCCCCTCTTCATGGCCTGATAATACACACAGGTGTATAATAATGCGTGTTACGCTTATCCCACACGCGAGCCTCCTCGCGATCGTCCACGGAATAATCAAACGATCGTGTGTGTACCTTGATTGTTATCGGATGGAATAAAGAAAGGGGGCACCAACCAAGCTTCGTCCACATACGTATAATGTACACTGTGACCGTAATTATTCGAACTATTTTTTTCAAGAGTTCACACCAGACGTTGTTTTTTTTCAAATTGAGCCCTATTAACTAAAGGTCAAATCTTTTTCGAGATACATTTCTTTTTCCTATTTTCCAAAAATATTTGTCGAATTTTTAGAATCGAGTATTTTTGTTTTTTTATTTGTTTGGGTTTGTTTGGGTCAAAGTTTAATGACTTTTACATCGTTGGAACATGTCGAAAATCATTTTTGTTTGTTTTTTTTTTTTGAATTTTTAAAATATCAATCGAGTATTCAGATTTAAGAATTTTTCTTTGTTGTTTTGGGTTTGTTTGGGTCAAAGTTTGATGACTTTTACATCGTTGGAACTTTAGGAAAATCATTTTTGTTTTTTTTTTTTTTTTTTTGAATTTTAATAATATTAATCGAGTATTCAGATTCGAGAATTTTTCTTTTTCGTTTTGGGTTTGTTTGGGTCCAAATTTGATAAAGATCCCATCGTTGGAATCCAGCGAAAATTATTTTTTTTTTTTTTTACAATTTGTTAAATATATAAATCGAATATTCAACATTAAGTTTTTTTTTTTTAATAATTTGTTTAGGTTTGTTTGTATTAAAATGTAATAAAGTTTATCTCATTCGAACCCAAACAAAAATTATTTTCCTTATTCTTCAGTTTTCAAAAAAATTAAGCGCATCGTAATTTTTAAACATAATTTTTTTGTGACTCGAAAAATCGAAGAAAAAAAACAAAAAATTGCGATTAATTGCAAAACCCCAAATTGCAAATAATTGCAAAACAACAAGTAGCAAATAATTGCAAAACAACAAACGGCAAATAATTGCAAAACAACAAACAACAAATAATTCAGTAATTGCTGTATTTTTATCCATAATCATCGGGGCTCAATTTCATTAAAATGACCTCTAGAATGACCTCTGTCGAGAAACCAACTCAAATCAGCGGTCACCCTGTATAAGCGACAAAGAAAAAAGTTCCATAAATATTTAGAAGAGGATTAGCGTTATTCCAGCTGTTGGAGTCTTACGATACAACGAAGCAACTTCATCCACTGATTTTTTTCAATCACCGCGCGCCCGAGATTTTTCGATCGGATAATCTTCGCTGGTTTAATCAAACTGCGGCGGAGGGGGGGGGGGGTGATGGCAATAACCATCCTGTTTATTCCTATTATGCGTGTACTTTTTCCATGAAGGATATACACCCACGCATTACGATGAGTTTTGCGGGAGAATGTCGAAACGTCAGAATCAAGATTGCTGATAAGGTTGATCTCTCGACGGTGCCCGACGGGAATGAACAGCGACCCAGATAACTAGACGAGCCGAAGTTACGAATCCTTCGTCCTTCGATTTAAAAAATTTTTATTTTATGCTCGATTTTAATTAATTCAATATTTAATATGGCGAAAGATATATTAATATTTATATTTCTTTAATGTTTATCATTGGTTTTATTTATTTTTATATTTTTATATTTCATTGTTATTTATAATTGAAAAAAAAAAATTTTTCTTTTAGATATTTATATGGCTTTCGTATTTATCATTTTTGAAAAATGTATTTTTTTATTATTTATATTTTCTTCGGATTCGTCATTTAAAAAAAAAGTATTTTTTAATATTTATATTTTTTCAGATTTTAGCATTGAAAAACAATTGTTTATTAATATTCAGATTTCCTTGATATCTACCATTTTTTGAATTTATTTTTAAATATTTATTATAACATGAATTTTCCCAAATTGTCAATATTAAAAAAAAATATATATGTTATAGTTATTTTTTTAAATTATTTATTGTGCCATCGAAATGAGATTGAAATTTGCAGAAGAATGCAAAAACCCAAATAAACCAACAACCGAAACAAAACCGAGACAATCATAAACCAAAGCGAACGAACCATTTTTTTTTTAATTATAAAAAATTAAAAAACCAAAGCTCGGATTTATTTTCGGCACGGTTAGAGAACAGAACCCTAAAAATGGAATTACCTGCCATATTGTCCCTTGAATTCTCCGCAGGAGAGGGGGGGGGGGGGTTTAGACCAAACTGGGAAAACCGGTCGATTCGTGAGAGCTTTCTTCGCACTCTTCCTATCCTTCAATAAACCTGTCCAACGAACGGTACTTCTCGGGGTCCTGTACGCGAACTTTTTTTCTTCCTTGTCAAACTCCTCCAGCCACGCTTTCGCACCGTTCGAACGCAGCGAAAATTCATTTCGAAAAACAATTGACTTCTCGACAAGTTCGGCCCACGATAATATCGTTCGAACGCTTTTTTCGTATTTTTCTTCATCGTGAGACAGATGAAAAAAAGGGGTTAAAACGTCAAGGGCTTTAATAGTTTTCATGGTTCATGTATGTTGGCATTTTTCGTTTGTTTGGGTTTGTTTGTTCGTTTGAGTTTTTTTTTCGTATGTTTGGGTTTGTTTGGGTTTTTTTTATTTGTTTGAGTTCTTTGTTTGGGTTTGTTTGGGGTTATTTATTTGTTTGAGTTCTTTGTTTGGGTTTGTTTGGGGTTTTTTTTTATTTGTTTGAGTTCTTTGTTTGGGTTTGTTTGGGGTTTTTTTTTATTTGTTTGAGTTCTTTGTTTGAGTTTTTCGTATGTTTGGGTTTGTTTGGATTTTCGATTTGTTTGAGCTCTTTGTTTGGGTTTGTTTGGGTTCTTCGTTTGAGTTTTTCATATGTTTGGGTTCTTCGTTTAAGTTTTCGATATGTTTGGGTTTTTTTGGGTTTTTCGTTTGAGTTTTTCGTATGTTTGGGTTTGTTTGGGTTCTTTGTTTAGGTTTTTAATTTGTTTGAGTTCTTCGTTTGCATTTATCGTTTGTTTGGGTTTTTTTGGTTTTTCGTTTGAGTTTTTCGTATGTTTGGGTTTGTTTGGTTTCTTTGTTTAGGTTTCTGATTTGTTTGAGTTCTTCGTTTGAATTTGTCGTTTGCTTGGGTTTGTTTCGGTTTGTTTATGTTTGTTTGGGTTCGCATGTTTGGGTTTGTTTGGGTTTGTTGTTTAGGTTTCTGGTTTGTTTGAGTTCTTCGTTTGAATTTGTCGTTTGTTTGGGTTTGTTGCGGTTTGTTTATGTTTGTTTGGGTTCGCATGTTTGGGTTGAACCAATCTATAATCCCTTCAAAAAGGTAATGGATTAAGTTAACCCAGATGATACTACGGTACCGATATTTTTGAAAGTACACGCTAAAAGAAAGTGCCAAAACGATGATTGACTTTTTGAAGCCATTGGGGTCAAAGTTGCCCCTTAAATGGTTGCTCTCGAAAAGGACGGGGTCAGGATTCGTTGAGGCAACGATGATCGTAGTCCGCGGTGAGAGCCTTGGCGACGAGTACACGAATTTAACTCCCACGCAAACTCGAGGATTCACCACGTGCTGTCTCACCGGTACTTCAAACTTTCCTGTGCCCAGACACACCGTTGGGTGCTCGAAACGTATCCGCCTCCTCGGTACTCGACGCTCGGACTCCTCAGACGTCACTTCGCACTCGCGAAAAAAAAAAGAGTTCTCGCGTACTGCTAGCCAAAAAACATTCATTGCTCGTCTTCAATCCAGCGATTAATCCAATCGTTCAATCAACCCGCGTGCTTCAGTTTTTTTCTGTTTTTCTCGTGATTATTTAGTTTTTTTAAAAATTATTGATTATCAAAGAATAAATGGCGTTTTGGGGGGTTTGAAGGACTTTTGAAGGACTTTAGAGGACTTTCAAGAACTTTTGAAGGACTTTGGAGGACTTTCAAGGACTTTTGAAGGACTTTGGAGGACTTTCAAGGACTTTTGAAGGACTTTGGAGGACTTTCAAGGACTTTTGAAGGACATTTTGTGTTCGAAAGTGCTTAGAATATTGTTTGGGTTGTGCCAGCCTCTTGGATACTTTGGTAACCGAAAAAGGACCCTTTTTTTGGTAAGTCATAATTTCCGTAAGATTCTGTCTGGCAAAAGCGTGCACGGCTACTTTTTTTTCGTCCGATCTGGTCCTTCGATAAATAATTGAAAGTAATGCTTATATTAAAGTTGGCCCAATTATTTTTTTCGGTTCAACATTCTTTTACGAGGTTAAAAAAAATTTAAAAATTCCTTTGTTTAATACAGGATTTCTCGTATTTTTACACAAAGCGTAATATGAAATAAAAAATATTTAGAAGGATTTAAAAATTCATTTGCATAGAATGTTTCATATTTTAAGAACATAGCATTTTTTAATATTTTTAGAAAAAGTGAGACATAAAATAAAAAATATTTTTAAATACGATGATTCAATAAAGTTAAAAAATATTAAAAAATTCTCTTGCACAGAAATTTTTCATATTTTTCAACAAAGCTTAACACAAAATAAAAAATATTTAAAAATACGATGACATCCGACATGGTTTTCTCTAGTTTGTATCGTTGGAACGCAAAGAATCTTTTTTTATTTTTTCATTTTTATCATCGAAAGATTTTTTTGCGAATTAATTATCGAAATTGTCTATCGAAAATAAGTAAAAACATTGATGCAGCGTCGACAAATAAAATAGAGAAAAAATAAAAGTTCAACGAGTTTGACAATTGACAAGGTCGCGAGTGGGTAATTGAAAAAGTTATTGCGCGGTGCGATCGCTCGTTACATCGCTTTTGCGTTCGCAGTAAAAATGGCTAGAGGACGCGGTGAAAAAAATTAAAATAAAAAAACTAAAGTTTACGACGCTGGTCACTAGTGAGATAAGCCGTGATTGTTATTCTTCGTTTGCGAAACAACGAAAATAAAATGGCAAATGGAATAAAAATAGCAGATCAATAATTTAAAAAAAAATATATAGGCAATTGAATAAATATAGAAGATAAGAAATTATACTAAAAATTTAATTGGAATTATTGATAAAAAATGAATTTTGGAGAAATAAGTAATCGCATAATAAAGTAATAAAATTAACAAAGCTGTGTATCAAATTTCATACAAAATATTATATTATTTTGTTTTTTAAAAAATATTGTTTTATTTTATTTCGTAAAAAATATTTTATTTTATTCCATAAAAAATATTAATAGATTTTGTATCGTAAAAAATATTATCTAATTCAATTGAATAAAAAAAAAACATAATTATTTATAATAAACAATCCACTCAATTTTTTTTTTCATCATACCGTTAAATAATAATTTTTATTTTTATTATCACATAAAATTTTACGTTTCCCATGATACAAAAATTAAAAAAATGGCTTTCAAATTTGATTAATTAACGATTATTTAAAATGACATATAAAAATACGATTTGACGTTATCTCCGTCGATTCTCCTGTTAACTCGTGACTGCTCGATACGAATTTTCTATACCCCAACAAAATGAATTATTCAATTAACCATTTCTCATTCGAATCGCGTTTTCGTAATGTCGCGCTAACAGAACGGGAGTGGGGGAGATTCGAGATCGTCCAACAAGCGTCACTTTTGCTTCGTCGCTATTCATCGAATTTCCGTTGGTGGTTTTATTCACCCTTGGTGTCCCGAGTTGTTCCTCGGGCGTCTCGTCAACGTCCGAGAACCGATTCGATCGTAAAACTTTCCGATCTCTCGTTTCGTAGCATCGAAAAAAAAAAAAAATAATAATAATAATAATAAAAATCGTCCAACTTTTCGTCTGATGTACGTTACCTTTTCACGGATCCCCATGGAGAGCTTATCGCCTCCTCACAGCCGGAAAATCGTCTGAACCCCCCTCCCCCTTCGTCCCTCCGCGCCTCGTCTGTAAAAGTACAACAAACCTCCAGAATCGGCGAGCTTTGTGAATCGCATCGACCATTTATACTCGTCTGATTCCTGTCGAAAAAGCGATACAGGTTTTAGGCGAAGAAACAGGAGTTTCCGTTTGGGTTAGTAGAGCATTCGAAAGTGGCTGAAGTCTGTGGATGGATTTGAATTGATTTATGATGGTTTTCAGCATTGTCATGATTATCGTCGTTATCATTGTCATCAGCCTTATTTTGGTTTCGATAGAATTGGATAATGATAACGATGGTGAGCTCCATAGTCGTGTTGGTTTAGCTGGGATTGGTTGATGATGATGAAGATGATGATGAAGATGACTTGGAGGATGATGATGATGATAATGATGATGATGATGATGATGATGATGATGATGATGATGATGATGATGATGATGATCAGCCACAGAGTCATCCTGGTCTAGCTAGAATTGGATAATTACCACCATCGTCATCATCATCATCATCATCTTCCTCCAAGTCATCTTCGTCTAGCTGGAATTGGATAATGATGATGATGATCATCATCATCCTCATAGTCATCTTGTACTAGCTAGAATAGGATAATGACCATCATCATCATCACCATCATCATCATCATCATCATCATCATCATCATCGCTATCCTCATAGTCATCCTCGTCTAGCTAGAATTGGATAATGATGATCATCATTATCATCCTCATAGTCATCTTAGTCTAGCTAGGATTGGATAATCATCATTATCATCATCATCATCATCATCATCATCATCATCATCATCATCATCATCATTATCATCATCATCATCATCATCATCATCATCCTCATAATCAGCATTATCATTGCCATCAGCATTAATATCATCATCATCATCATCATCATCAGCATTATCATCCTCATTCTCGCAATCATCTTCATCCTCATCATCATCACTACCATCATTTTCATCTCCATCATTATCATTACACTTATCACGATGATACCTGATAACCGATTGTTCTTATCAATGTTTTCACTAAAATGTACAAATTACGATAATATACGATTCGTATGATGTACAATAACACACTATGATTTACGACGATAAGTTACGAATTATTACTATCATTGTTACGATTATTATGATAATGAATTAAAAAATGGATTATCGCAAGGATAATATCGTTGTTACAACTTCATTCTGCAATCCTTGTTATACAAATATACGAAACCATTATACTATTACTGCTGTTGTCATTAATTTGTCGTAATTCGCGTGGGCCGTCAAACCGCTAGGCCACTTCCTAAATTAAATAATTCCGAAGCTCATTTCCTGCGCCTTCCCCCCCCCCCCCCCCCTCCCACGCTCGGCCCAAAATCACGTCGGGGAGCGTTCATTAATCATGCGAGGTTCGTAGCAGTTGCCGGTCCTGTGACTAGCGGAGGGAGCTGCTGATGGAACCGGAGGATCAATAAAATCATCATAGTAGATTAAGGGGGATTGGTAGGCTTTGCCAGATATCGCGCGTACGTTTGACGAAATTTCACCAATTTCCCGGAAACGATACGTAAATTAGACGACTCGACAATTTGTGTTTTTCATTTTCGATTATGGCTGCCAATGTTTTCTGTTTTGTTGAGGAAAAAAGGATTCATTCATTTTGTAATAACAATTATTATTTTTTATTTTATTTATATTAATAGTTATTAATTTTATAATATTTTATAGCATACACGTTTTTTTATTTTTATATTATTAATTATTGATTGATAACAATAATTATTAACGTTATTGCATTACTAAATCATTAAAATGATTATTATTATTATTATTATTATCTGTAATTAATTGGATTAATTTATATTAATAATAATAAATAATATCATTACTTTGCAATTTTTATTTTATTTTTATATTATTAATTATTGATTGATAACAATAATTATTAGCATTATTGAATTATTAAATCATTAACATTATTATTATTATTATTATCTATAATTAATTGAATTAATTTATATTAATAATAATAAATAATTTCATGACTTTGCAATTTTTCGTGCACAACGAAAATAGTTTTTTTTAACTTTGAAAACACTCGATATAAGATTCCAAAAATCGATGATAAATTTGCGAAATCGAATTTTGGATTTTAAAAAATTACGAAGCGAAAAAAAAATTTTTTTTTTCATTAAAAAGTTCGTTTGGAAGTTTTTTTTTTCAAGGTTTCAAGTTTTACCCCTTAAGAATACTCGTCGAGCTCGTAATTGTGATCCAGCGAGTGTTGAAAAGAGGTTAAGTTCGATCTCGAAGAACGCGTGGTTGGGAAACGAAAAAAAAAGGTGTCGCTGCAAAGGTTCTCGAAGGTTCGGCAATAAAATATCCATAGGGGAGGCAATAAAGTTGAACAGAACTGTAAATATGTTATAACCGTGGCTCGCCCAGTGTTATAGTTGAGTGTGTACATTGCTGAAAGGAGAGAAGGATGGAATCTCTCGTTCTTGCAGTTCTTGCCTCTCCTCGAGAGCAAACTTGAGGAACTATGAAAGACACACACACGTGGAAACGTATTTTTATATATACGGGGTGACCGGAAACGAAACGTCAAAATTCAATGATTTTTCGACGTTTTAAGCTAATTTTTATATCGCAACTCCGAAAAAATCGATTTTTTTTCTTTTTCACTTTTTTTTTCGATAGTAAATACATTCAAGAATGTTTTTTTTTTTTTCAAAATTGTTTGAGGCGTCGCTGATCGAGTATTAATTTTTTTGTCATTTTTCATTTTCAAATACTTTCGAGCGCGATTATCGTTAAACTACTGAACCGTTATTAAATTAAATTATTTAAAACGTATTGGAATTTTGATTTTTTGAATTATGTTCACTATTTTTCGGAACTTCCATGATTTATCTCTATTTTATTTTTATTTTCAGGAATTTTAATTAAACGTTCCCAAAAATAGATAGCATAATTTAAACAATTATGCTGGATACATTTGAGATGATTTAATTAAAGTTCCTAAGAATAAAAATGAATCAAATGAAAATAAAAAATACAAATAAAATAAACATAAATCATAAAATTATCGAAAAATGTCAATATAAGTCGATAAAATAAAAACAGAAATGCTAAAAATAAAAATGTATCAAATAAAAATAAAAAATAAAAATAAAACAATTAAAATAAAACAATTAAAATAAAATAAAAATAAATCATTAACTTTCCTAAAAATTGTCAATATAATTCGAAAGATTGCAAAAAAATCTTAAAAATAAAAATAAAATAAATAAATAAATCAAATTAAAAAAAAAAATGATAATTAAATTTTCTAAAAATTGTCAAAAAAAGTCGAAAAAAAATAAATAAAAAATCCCATATTTGTAAATAACGTGAACAATTTTACAAATTTCAGTTGCTTGAATTATAATGTCATTATTTAAATTAATTATTATTTAGCCATTATTCAATAAATAATTCATTATATTATTTTCATTATTTTTAAACGTCTCTCGTCTCGACACCCTGTATACGAACAGAAGTGACAGGAAGAGAACATTGATGGGGAGAAAAAGAAAAAGCAGAATTGTTCTCTTCACCCCCCCCCTTTCCCTCGAAAAGAAAGACTTGGATCGTCGAACGTCAAAAGCGATAGGAAAAGTTAAACTCCGGCACTTTCCAGGCGTCACTCGTCTTTCGTGAAATTTGAGCTTCTTCGGTTTGGCAAATGCGAATGTCGTAAAACAAATTATTGACGGGTACAAATCGACTGCGAGGTAAAAAAAAATAACAATAATAACGCTTTATCGGAGAAAACGATAAAAACGTATTGCCAGTTTGAGAATGAAACTTTGCTGCGAAAACAAGCTATCTTCGAACACTTGGAGTTTCCTAACACCCGAGGCACTTTACACGTTGCAAAACGCGTAAACTCTTCGCTTTCTTCGATTCGTTTATACGTGTTATTTCTGGACACTTAAGATCCGTACGTGACTCGACCGACGATGCAAAACAGTTATAACAAATTGATTGTTTAATAGATTTAGTAATAAATAAAAATCAATAATAAAAATAAATAAATAAATGTTTAAATTTCATAATTAAATATAACGATACTCGTGCTAAATACTTCGAAAAAAAAACTAGCTGGAATCAAAGGGTTGTTCATTGTGGCGTTGGGACACGACGAATTCTTTTTTTTTTTATTTTCAGTTCTTATTTTTTTCAAAATTCCATTTTTCAGTTCTGATCGGCATTTCAAAATTGGGAAATTTTTACGCATTGTTTGGACGATTTGAAAAATTGAAATCTATGGATATTGTTGGCGTGTTTTGGAAAATGAAAATTCGTAAAAATTGTTGGCATAATTGAAATAAATAAAAATGATTATATAATATTTTGAAAAAAAATTTAATGATTGGATATACCATAAATTAAGGAATAACATTTTTTTAGAAGAATTTTGAACATAATTTAAAATATTCAGTTTTTCGAAAATTACTAATATTATTTTTTATATTACGATTCTCAAGAATTATTATAACGATTTAAAAAATAAAAATTCCCAATAATTATTGCTATCATTTTTAATACACCATAGAAAATTCAGAAAAAAAAAGAAAAAATTTTGTACTCATTCCAACTGCAAAAATGAGGCATATATATTTTTTGTTTTTTGTTTGACGATCCGCAGACCCAATAAAAATTTTCCTTTACAATTTTCATTTTTTTTCATTTCTTAATTTCCAAAATTATTTTTGGCAAATCGGCGCTTGAAAAATCGAGTCAACATTTGTCAAAATCTTCGTCGATTCGAAACTTTAATTTACGAATTATAATTTAGCGCAATGATAAATAAAAAAAAAAAAGTAGAAAAAATGGTGAAAAATATATATATTTTTCAATAAAAAACAAAAATAAGAAATAATTATTCCCGTTGCTTGGAAACTCCATGAATCAAATTTGCATTAAAAAAAAAAAAAAAAATGCCGAGTCGGAGAAAGACGTTTCGTTGGGTTGTCACGAAGTTAACATCGAATTTTTCACGTCGACGAATCGTATTAGCTTTCGTCGCGATAATGTACCTCCGGATTTTCCACGGCGGATGATACGCGGAATAATAAAGTTTCCGGTCTGGAGCGCGAAGAGGAGGCGACGGAAATTGACCGTCGTTCGAGTACCCGGTCTTTTCCGAACCCGTAGGCGAATCCTTGTTCGACTTGGCGCCACTGTTTGATGCCCTGCCATCCCACCTTTCGAATAATTCAGTTATCGACGAGCTTCGACGATGAGACGTTCCATTAGCGACGCGGTCTGCTTTCATATATTCATTCTTCATTGGTCCTTCGCGATGCGACGATAAGAAATTCTCGAACCGATCTGGAAAATCGATTATCGTTGCAGGCTACATCCGATTTTACCATTTTAACGACGGATCAACGACGAGCATTGTTTTTTTATTTATTTTTTCCAGTTTTGAAAATTATTTCAATTTTTATTCAAATATATCAATTTTTCATTTTATTGTTTCAATTATTACAATGTTTTTTTTATTATTTCAATTTTTTATTCAATTATTTCAATTATTACAATTTTTGTATTCAATTGTATTTTCAATAAAATTTTATTTGATTGAAAATGAAATGATTTTATTTTGTTATGTTATAAATTTTTTAATTTAAAAAGTTACAAATTTTAATTTTTAATTCAAATATTTCAATTTTTCATTTGATTATTGCAATTATTACAATGTTTTTTTATTATTTCAATTTTTTATTCAATTGTTTCAATTTGTATTTAAATATTTTTATTCTTCTTTTCATTATTTCAATTATTACAATTTTTGTATTCAATTGTATTTTCAATGAAATTTTATTTGATTGAAAATGAAATGATTTTATTTTTAATGTTATAACTTTTTTAATTTAAAAAGTTAAAATTTTTAGTTTTTAATTCAAATATTTCAATTTTTCATTTGATTATTTCAATTATTACAATGTTTTTTATTACTTAAATTTTTTATTCAATTATTTCAATCATTACAATCTTTGTATTGAATTTTATTTTCGATAATATTTTATTGCAAATGCAGTTTCATTTAATTTGATAAAAAATATAAAATAATGTATAAGAAATATAAAACAAAAATAAATATTTTTATACATTTTTAATGAGGAAAAAAATGTTGTAAAAATTAATTTTTTCTGCAATTTATAAACTTATTTATGGTGACACGATTGATCAGTATTTCCTCGAAGAAACTGACTGACGTGAAAGATGATAACCAGGGGAAGGGCGAATCTCAGATTTTTTGTTCCTCCAACGAGTCAATGGATAAAAAGGGCACATACCTAGGAAACGTTAGAGCGTGTATAAAGTACTTTAAAGTTGTGTCCGACGTATATATCGCGTATCTCGAGTTTCTCCTGAAATATTCATGCTCCCAATTCTCTTTGTCTCTGTTCTTTCCTACACACACACACACAAACCCAAAAGTATTCGTGTCCCAATCTCTCTTATCCCTTTCATGGCCTCATTCACGTGCGGAACTTCTTTCTTCTAACCTTTCGAAAATCTTCGCCCACGATGCCAATCCCAAGAAGACATTGAGTCTCACTCGAACGCAATAAAAGTACACGTTTTCTTTCCCAAACAAGAAGAAACGACTCGAGGCTCGATCGTTTTGTAAAATCCAACCCAAACAAATCCAACCCAAACAAACCCAAACAAGAAGAAACGACTCGAAGCTCGATCGTTTTGTAAAATCCAACCCAAACAAGAAGAAACGACTCGAAGCTCGATCGATTTTTAAAATCCAACCCAAACAAACCCGAACAAGAAGAAACGACTCGAAGCTCGATCGTTTTGTAAAATCCAACCCAAACAAACCCAAACAAGAAGAAACGACTCGAAGCTCGATCGTTTAGTAAAATCCAACCCAAACAAACCCAAACAAGAAGAAACGACTCAAAGCTCGATCGTTTTGTAAAATCCAACCCAAACAAACCCAAACAAGAAGAAACGACTCGAAGCTCGATCGTTTTGTAAAATCCAACCCAAGCAAACCCAAACAAGAAGAAACGACTCGAAGCTCGATCGATTTATAAAATCCAACCCAAACAAACCCGAACAAGAAGAAACGACTCAAAGCTCGATCGTTTTGTAAAATCCAACCCAAACAAACCCAAACAAGAAGAAACAACTCCACGCTCCAAATCATTAGGTTAGAATTTCATCTTCCAAAATTTTAGCTTAGCATTTCTGATTCCAAGCATTTTCCAAGTTTTCGATCGATTTTGTTTGGGTTCGTTTGGGTTAGGATTTCAGCTTCCAAAATTTTAGGTTGGAATTTCAGATTCCAAATTTTTCAAACCCCCCTATCGTCGTTGTTTGGTTTTCTTTGCATTTGTTTTTATCATTCGAATTGCAACTTCAAAAATTCTAAGTTACCATTCCAGATTCCAAAGTTTCCAAATGTCCCGATCATTTCACAAAATCTCTAAAGCTGAAACAGCCCCTAAGTCCGGCCATTTTGTTTACAGACTGCCTTCTATTTCAACCCGCATCCCTCGGCTGAAAGACCTCCTCTTTAATACTTTTTCATTCTTGTTTCGAATCTTCTCCTAAAACTCGGACTACTGGATCACTTCCGGTTTACTTCCGGTTAAAATCCGGTTAACTTCCGGCTTAACTCGCCGTCAACAGCAGCTCTACTCTTGGTCTTCCGAGCCATGAAAGATGACGGAGCCTTGACTTGCCCCAAATCCCTGAAAACCCGGTTGAACCTGGTCACCCCCTCCCCTCCCCCCGCCACCTCCTCTGCCATCTTCTATACATCTCTATTTATCTCTATCTATTTGCTTCTCTCTTTCGCACCTGTACAAACAAAGCCTGCACTGCCATGTATGCCCGGTTGGATAAACACGATAGGTCGGTATATAGAGCATCGATATATGCAACACGGTTGCCATACATCGAGCTCCGAAACGCCCTCGTATGTTTATCACCATCCCTGCCTTATTTACAAACAACCCTACGGATGTACGTTCACATATGTGTGCAGGGAGACAAAAATCGATGGGATTTGCAACTGGGGTAACAACTGGGGTAACAACTGGGGTAACAACTGGGGTAACAACTGGGGTAACACTGGGGTAGGAGCGAGGGAGGAGGGGGAGTGTTTTATTTTGTTGATACAGTAATCATATTGGTTTGGAAAATTACATGGTTTATTGATTTAGCAATCAATATGTTGAGTTATTAATTACGACGAATTAATATGTTTTATTATTTAATAATTTTTATATAATTAGTAGTAATTTGTTATATAATTATCTGGTTATTTAATTATGTAATTTTTGTGGTTAGGTTTATGGGGAGATTGAAAAGTAGAGTTTTTTTTTTTTAATTTGTTTTTAAGGGTGTGCATCTTTGGTGAAGAATTGTTTAAACGTTTATGTATTTATTGAAATTAATGAAGATGGGTAAGAAGAGGCACGAAAAAATATTAATTATGGAGTCAATTTATTATTTCAATAAGAGGCGATTTTAGAGAAAACCGAATAGAAATAATTTTTTTTTCTGTCGTGTTTCAGTCGATAAACATTTTCTTTTTTTTCTTATTTTTTATGACTAATGAGAAGAAAATATTAAGGGAGTTGAATAAAAAATATTTTTTTTTACAAATAAAAATAAACATTCACTTTTATAATTCAATTAAAAAAAATATATATATATACATATTAATTTCAAATATTTTCTAAAATTCAATCAAATTGATTTTGTTTTATTTTCAAATTAATATTTCAATTTTTTACATTTTTGTGATAAATGAAAAATAAAAATTAATGTTGTGTTAAATTACGAAAGTTCAATTAACGACTGATAAAAAGTTATTAATTTAACGTGAAGACTTTTGAATCAGTAACTAATAAAAATTTATTAATGTTTAGTTGCGAAAAACGACGTTTTTGTTTCTGATTTTTACAGTATTTTTTACAGTACAAACGGTTAAAGCACAGCTTAAAATTTAACACATTTCCGTGAGCATAGCCGTACTTGTGTACATCTGCTGATGTCGACCTATACCTACGTTCTACATATATGTAATCTCCTGGTTACGTAATCTCGCCGAGCTTATGATCGAAGGGTTGCTGCTGTTTTGCTATATATCCGCACGTCCGAACGATATATAGGAATGCATGGATGTGTGGAATACACGAGCTTAGTTTCCCTCCAAAGTAACACACTAAACGGAGGCATAGCTGCACTGGTGCTCCTACTTCTGTCCATCCTTCATTTATATATATATATATATGTTTGTATATACAGAGTGTCAGACAAAATGTCGTTCAGAGTTAAAATATATTTATTTGTCTCATATCGATAGGATTGGAATTAGGGTCGTTGGAATCCTGTCGTTTATTTATTTATTATTATTTATTTCATTATTTATTTTCATATATATTCAAAAGTGCAGTTTGGGTATGAAAGTTGCATCAAATAAAACTGCAACGACACTAACATTTGCATAATTGAAAAGTAGATAAATATAATGATTAATTTTTATTGTTTAAACAAAAATGTTGCCATTTTGCGCGGTTGATATTCATTGAATATTTCGCATTAATAATTCTCAATCGTAATTGGCAAAAAAACAAACGAGTTTTGAATAATAAAAGCGAAGAAATGAATAAAAATAAAATTAATATGTAATAAATAAAGTGAATGACTGATAAAAACGAGGAAATAAAAAAAAGTCGTCGCACCAGCTTAGAAAAAAAATTTATCGGTTCAATTATATATCCATTTTTTCGAAAAAATTGTGTATATTTAATTTTTTTTTCGACCACTCGATTCTGCACACCCTGTATATCCGAACACGTACACGTATATAAATCTGTATGTACTTCAGCCGGCGTTATTACCTTTCACGTCTGCTCCCGCAACCGGTCGACCATCCGCACTCATTCCACCTAACCCCTCCATACATTCTGGTCGTCTTGAGTATCCGACCCAACTTGAAATCTCGTGAAAAATTTCGTACCCGAATTCGCGCGGAAGGGCCTATCGATGTGGTAACGTACCATGGTTTCATGAAAGCAATTATATGTGTAGGAAATGAGATTGACGCGTGCATCATTGGTGTGTCGAAGAAAAAAATTTTTTAAATTTATTTTATTTTATTTATTTATTAATTTTTGTTTATTTATTTATTTAATTTAGTATATATTGTTTATTTTGTTATTTATTACTTATTTTATTATTTATTATTTATTTTATTATCTTATTTATTTATTTTATTTCCTGCGGCGAAAGCTACAATTCCATTCTTCAATGTAGGGACCGTGTGCAGCAGTAAAAACTACTACTTACACCCTCTGTCTGGTAAGAGCGTGCACGGTTGAAAAAACTGGGAAATTACGAAAAAAAAAAAATTGATACTACGATATATTTTGGTAGCAAAGATAGAAAGTGGTTAAATATTCGTAAAATCAAAGTCATGACCCTACACAATTCACACAATCACTCTTGTTACACGTCTGTCTGACAAGAGCGTGTACGAAAGGAAAAACTAATTTTCTCAATGATTATCAAGGTTTTTTACGAAACGTTTTTTTTTAAAACCTCAAGCCAATACGCAGAGATATAAAATGTTTGAAATCTGGCTGATTATGGATAGATTCCACATTGGAATTTCAAGTTTTTTTTGGAAATCATTTTAGGGACTTTCCTGAGTTTCCTCAGTATCGATATAGGTAAGAAACAAGGGAATTGAGGTGGAAAGAAATGAAGGTAAGAAGGGAGGCTTCGAGAGCAGTTTGGGAGGCTGAGACTGCATCAGGAGGCTTTGGCCTAAGTGGATCTCTCGTGTAGGTGTACGCTGCGATCTCCCGTGGTGCCTTTGAGGTGACGTTTGTTTATGCACGTCTCCGGTCGTCTCATCGCTCTTGGGACTTCCTCATTGCGCTTTGAGCTCGACCGTCATCTCTTTCTCTTCACCCTCCGTCGCCCTCCCTCAACGTCTTTCACCCTTCGTCTATCCTCGCTTCTCCACCTTTTGAAATTCCGGCTAATACGTTCTCTGTGATCGTGAGATTTACCGAGCAGCCACCTCAAAGAATTGACGTTGCACGCTCCAGTCTTTCTATTTCGTGAGCTAGATTTGTTGGGATCGTGAAAATGGGCGAAAGGCACTACGATGTGCAAACGTTCGTCATATTGTCTTTATCCCTCTTCTCTCCCCCCCCCCCCCCCCGCCCCCCTCATCCTTGCGTTTTATTATATAATTTCGTTTTATATAATAATAATAAAAACAACAATTATAATTTCTATTTTATAATTGCTATTTTTATTATTATTATCTTTGTTATTTTTATATCTTTATTATATTTATTATTAGTTTATTATTATATTATCATCTTTTGATCATTTTCATTTTTATATCCTTACCATGTTTATTATTATATTATTATATTTGTATTATTTCCATTATTATGAGTTTATCATTGTTATTAAATTTGTTATTTTTCGTTACGTCTTCAAAATTTCGAAGGTTTTTTGTGTTTTTATAATTTATTTTTGTTTTATTATGAACTTTGATATTAATGTTGTATATATATATTTTTTAATATTTTTTTACTTTTGCTCAGAAGTGTTGCTGGGGCATAATAAAATCTATCATCATCATCATCATCATCATCATCATCATATCTCTCTCTTTACCCCCCTTTTTCTGTTTCCTCCATCTTTCATTGAGCCACCCTGGAAAAATTCTCTCCTCACTGAATATCTGCCCTCCTCGCCCTTCGCAAAGTCACGATCGTCATCTCGACAAGAGCCACGCAGGGTCTCCTATAACTCGATCCCCCGAGGGGGTATGTATGATGTCTTTAAATCGAGATGAGGCATATATATATATTACATTAACTTATACAGGGTGTCGCAAAAATCAACCATAATATTGCAGCATTATACATTGTGACAATCCAGAATACCGATCCAAACACGACCTCAATATTGAGGTCGAATTTTGCAACCTTAAAATCCAAAGAAAATAATAATTTGCAAACTTCTCATTTATTTTCGTTTTAAACAAGTCGTTACGTAAATATTGTAATAATTGTTGAGTTTCGTTTTGAAATCCACTGACTCTGAAAAAAGAAATTATATTTTGTAAAATACTAAATAATACGTGAAGTAATGCCTTGATTTACGTTTTGAAAATAAAAAAAAAAATTTTTTTAAGTGCAAATATACCGGAAATTATGACAGTTTATTCCGTCCATATTTAATTATTCCGGGTCGTCATGAGCTACCCTGTCAGAAATTGTAATATTGTCGTCCATTTTTGGGACATCCTGTATACATATATTTATATATATATTTTTAAAAATTTTTTCCCTTCATCTTTTTATCACAATGGGTCCCCATGTCACGAGGAAAAACAATAACCGATTCGATTTCGTACGCCATCAGGGCAGAAACAATTTAAAACTGCGCGTGCACAAAA
The DNA here is from genome assembly GCA_030523105.1 of Ophioninae sp. A BG-2022a. Lineage (NCBI taxonomy): Eukaryota > Metazoa > Arthropoda > Insecta > Hymenoptera > Ichneumonidae > Ophioninae sp. A BG-2022a. The sequence continues at coordinate 8,244 of JAPYZI010003971.1, read as the reverse complement.
GCGCATGATAAAAGAGCAAGGAGAGCGCGATTTCGCTGCGTCGTGTCCCACGTGGGAGAGTCGATTCCAGTCCTTTCACTTTTTACCGCACACTTGTCACTTTTTGCCGGTTATACTTTTCGATTCGATCACGTCACTGCCAATTTTTTCTTGTTATCGCGTTTACAGGAGGGCACAGGGAAACTGGCTGAAACTTGGCCTCTAACGCGATTTTATAAAGTTTGGAAATTTTTGATTGTTCGTTTAATCATCTACTTTCATTAACTTTTATCGTACAATATTTAAAAAATAAATTATTAACAAAAATAAATAACAATCTAGAAAAAACTAAAACAAAAAAAAAGACTGAAAAAAAAGGCGACCGTAGGATCGTCCCTTCCTTTAGGCTTGACCTAATATGAAAAAATAATTGTAGGAAAATTTCATTTCCCAATTCGAAATAAATAAATAAAAAATAACCTGTAAAAAAAATGTTTTTTTTTTTCACTTTCGCAATTGAAACAAATGGAGAGTCCCTTTTCATAGACCGTGTGCGTACACTGGGTATTTACCTCGTTCGATATTGATCGCCGTCAGTAGCACGAGCTCGCGTGGCGTACAATATGGCGCTGATAACGAAAATTCTTTCCTGAAAATTCGACGCGCACGTACTTCACGTTTTTCTTTCTTCAATTTAATTTTGCTTTTCATTGTTTTAGTGTTGTTTTTTTTTTTTATTTTTTGCGATAACGATATTTCCTAATCGGAAGTCTCGGACGGCCTCGAATCACGCGAGATTGTACCATGGGCAGGTCACTCTAAATTCGGAATCAAGGCTTTCCGGTGGTTTGTTCAAGGCTTCGCATATTTTTATACAGGGTGACTTGTAATTCGATAATTCGGCTACTTCCTTCACATAACTCGTTCGAGATATCGTTTGGGTTTGTTTTGCTCGTTCTCGAATTCACTTGTTTGGGTTCATTTGGGTTTGTTTAATTCTATGGTTTTTTTTTTGGTTTGGTTGGTAATTGTTGTTATTCAATTTGGTTTGAACTATTTAAATTTGTTCGGCTCGATCTCGAATTCACTTGTTTGGGTTTATTTGGGTTTGTTTGGTTGTTCGTTTTTATGGTTTTTTTTTGCTTTGGATGGTAATTGTTGTTATTTAATTTGATTTCATTTATTTAAGTTTGTTTGGCTCGTTCTCGAATTCACTTGTTTGGGTTTATTTGGGTTTGTTTATTTTTATGGTTTTTTTTCGGTTTTGTTGTTCATTGTTGTTATTTAATTTGGTTTCATTTATTTAAGTTTGGTTGGGTTTAAATGGATCATTCTGGCAATTATTTGTTTGGGTTTGATTGAGCTTTTTCAATTGTTGGATTCGTTTGGTTCTGTTTGGGTTTGGTTTGTGCTATTTACGTTTCGTTTGGGTTCGTTTGGGTCATTATAAAAATCATTTGTTTGGGTTTGTAAAAGCCCTATGGGATCTCCACGCTATAAATACGAATCGATACGTTCACCAATGAATTCGTAATATATTTTTCAATTAATAATTCATTATTTATTCTTATTTATTCGTTATCCAATATTTAATAAATTATTTCATTAATGAAAATATAGTAAACAATTAATACAAACACTGAATAATTTATTCTTGAATTAATATGTTCGGTGTGGTATAATCAATGATCGGGATCATCATTATTATTAGGACGATACGTGTTATTCAATATTTATTCGATGGTTTCACTTTGACGTAATCGAATATATATATGGCCTAGTCTTGATTATATCATACAGTGCTAATCACTCTGGTGGTTCGGACTCGCTAGAAAGGTGAATGAGTGAATGTACCAGGCATGCTCGCTAAGCCATTATATTTCCCATGGACCGATGACGAAAAATCTATTTCCTCGTATCCAACAAGCCATAATACCATTCATGGAATTTCCAAAGGAATTTATTTTTTTTTCCGGCTGTGAATCCATTGGGAATTATTTCCAAATAATTCCCAATTTTCATTTGGAAATTCACGATTTGAATCTGAAAAAAAATAATATTTTGTAAAATACTAAACAATCCGTGAAACAATGCCTTGATTTGAGTTTGTTTGGGTTTTGAAAATAAAGAAAAAAAGATTTACAAAAAAGTGCAAATATATCAAAAATTATGACAGTTTATTCCGTCCATATCTAATTTTTTTCCGGTTGTGAATCCATTGAGAATTATTTCCAAATAATTCCCAATTTTCATTTAGAAATCCACGATTTGAATCTGAAAAAAATAATATTTTATAAAATACCAAACAACCAGTGAAACAATGCCTTGATTTGAGTTTGTTTTGGTTTTGAAAATAAAGAAAAAAAGATTTACAAAAAAGTGCAAATATATCAAAAATTATGACAGTTTATTCCGTCCATATTTAATTTTTCTTTCCTGTTGTGAATCCATTGGGAATTATTTCCAAATATAGTAAGTAGTCACGAAATCGAATAACGATTTCGTTTATCCGATCTCACGTACTCGAGAATAAAGTATAGACTTATAGTCAACATTGAAAAGTAAATCTAAATTTGTCTCGATCACCCCCCCCCCCCTCCTCCCGCTCCCTCCTCACCCTCGCATTCCTGTCTCCTCACCTACCACCCTTTCCCTCCACTCAGGCTAATATATCTTTGCGAAAAGCTAAAGGACTGGTAATTTCGTCATGCTGCGCCCAAGCCAGTCTTGTATATCAGCGAATTAAGCCGAGACTACTTTTACACGATATATATTCCGAGTGCCCCACACGATTCCTTTTTGCCGTCTCGTAACACTCGACTCTTGGGACTTACGGTTGTACACTTGTCCTCCCGAATGCCGGTCATCCAGGCTTCGAACTTTTGATATATCGCGCCTATATCACTATACTAATATATATACGTATACAGACCTGACCAAAAGTATTACTGGATATCCTGTTTTTTTTAAAAAAAAAAGAATAGCATTTTTCTGTACAAAAAATAATATTATTTTTCTGTTATAAAAATAATGTCATTTTTCTGCCTAAAAAACAATACAATTTGTCTATTAAAAAAAATAATTTAATATTTCTGTCCAAAAAATAATATTATTTTTTAACAGAAAAATTATATTTTTCTGACCGGACGAAAAATAAACAATAAAATAATACGTCGGCGAAAAAAAAATTGTGAAGCAGTCTAAGAAACGGCGATTTTAAGAGGACAAAATTAGCTTTATTTTTCAATTTTTATTTTCGCTGTTTTTTTTTTCTTTTTTTTTAGTCGCTACGTGATTTTGAAAATGCTTCCTTTTCACGTTTTTCGCTCTTTACGAAATCATGTGATAGATTTTTATAAAATGGGGATTGTGGCATTTAAGGTTAGGATTTTTGACAAGGACACGGTTATTTTCGTTATTAACTTTAGTTTCTACTTTTACATTTTTTTTCTTTTTTTTTTCATTAAGAAATTCGAATTTTTTTTCAGTATAGAAAAATTACCAGTACGAGGTGCCTATTACTTTTGACCAAGCCTGTATATGTCCATGGATATATATAAATTGTAATATATATATATGTGGATAGATCTGGATTTCTGCACAGGAACTCACTAGAGTTTTAGTACTTTTGGCGAAGCTATTACGCGAACTGAGGGTACGTGACATAGGTACAGTGGATTTTTTATATATACGTATATACCGCAAGAATTACTCATGAAAGTTTTTATGAAAAAATAAAATGAATTTTCGTTCGCAATAGGAATGCAGTGGAAATAAATATCCTCGAATGGCTTTAATTTCTTTTACTATTTTTTAACTTGCTCAATTGTATCAGTTATTTTTCTCAAGTAGATTTTGTAAAAAAAGATATTGAGAAATATTGAAAACTCAATGAAAATTGGCATCGGTGAATGACTTCAATTTCATTCGAATTTTTTTCTTATCAAAGACTCTGGAATTTGAAAGGCTTTTTCGAAAAAAAAAAAATATATTTGGGTGAGAAAAAAAATGAAACAAAAAAGAAAATAATATACTGGACGATAGAAATTGCTTTTATAATCCCGTTAAAGTCAGAGTTCGTTCATACGACGAAAAATATCAAAAATGATGAAAAATTGAAAAATCGTCCGACAGAATTTATTTTGGGTTTGTTTGGGTTTGTTTGAAACCCAATCAAAATAATTTATCAATTATTTTGTTGTTAAACAAAATCAAAATAATTTATCAATTATTTTGTTGTTAAACAAAATAATTGATAAATTATTTTGTTTAACAACAATATCAAAATAATTTATCAATTATTATGTTGTTAAACAAAATAATTGATAAATTATTTTGATAAATCAGTAAAAAATTGTAATGTTTGCAAAATTTGACTTGCAAATGAAAGTTAAGGTCTTGGGATATTATTTATTATCGTCGTCTTATCGAATTGACAGAATGATTTCTCTGGAATCGTCTGGAATCTTGGAGGACGAAGGTTACGATAAAAACAACGCGTGGGTAGGACGCGGTGAAGTTGCCCTTGCTGCGGACCTTCCCACTTATCTTGTGCCCACCCTTTGCTGTTTTTACATTCCCGGGCGTCCATTTCTCTTACAGACGCTCCGGCGACCTCACCTTTTGACCTGAACTCACCCTTTCGAAATGAACTAGAGAGTCCACGGATGCATAAAGTGAGGAAAGTGCGCGCGAGCAAAGAAACTCGTTCGCTGACGTAGAGAAGCACCGAAGGAAACGCAATTCTCGTCCTCGTCCTCTTTCATTCTCTTTTTTTTTCTTGACTCTTTGTCAACATATCCGTTCACTCGATTCTTCCAAGTTCATCGAGATTTTTCGCTCGACGCATAATCCAAACTGCACTTAACCTCGCAGCAATGATTCTTAGGTCTTCCACTTACTCTACTCCGCCTTCTATCCGCTTCCTCACTTTTCCAGATGACGAAACTTTACCCTAAACTAGGCTGGAGATGGACGGGGTAGGATCGATCAAGAACTTTTTGATGTTCTCTTTGATGTAACGGCCTCTCTTACCTTCCACCTTTCTGGCACTTCCGGCCAACCCTTTTCGACACCTCGACTCGCCTCTCATCTTTCCCTTCATCGATCAGGCTCACTAGCGATTAGTCTTCAGCGCGTACCCCACGCTCCTTCGGATGTTCGTTGGAAACGCTTTACTTGAGATTTTTTTTTGAAAATTCTGATGAAGCGATGAAGATGAAGCTTCGAGGGTTTCTTCTCCACATCTGTAGGTATTCCAAGCTATTTTTTATTTTACAAAAAAATACAAAATTGCCGTCCAGGAGCGAGCAGAACAAGGCTGTATTTTTTCTAGATTCTACATCGTCCTAGAATAGGCGGTTTCAGGGATTTTTTTTGTGATAGTACTGATGAAGCGATGAAGATGAAGTTTCGAGGGTTTGTTCACTATATCTGTAGGTACATCACACTATTTTTTATTTTACAAAAAAATACAAAATGGCGGTCCAGGAGCGAGCTGATCAAGGCTGTATTTTTTCTAGATTCTACATCGTCCTCGAATAGGCGGTTTCAGGGATTTTTTTGTGATAGTACTGATGATGCGATGAAGATGAAGCTTCGAGGGTTTGTTCACTATATCTGTAGGTACATCACACTATTTTTTATTTTACAAAAAAATACAAAATAGTGGCCCAGAGGCGGATGGAACGAGATCGTATTTTTTCTAGACCCCACATCGTCCTAAAAAAAGCGTTATTAAAGATTTTTTTGTGATAATACTAATGAAGCGATTTAAATGAAGCTTCGAGGGTTCATTCTCCATATTTGTAGGTAAACTAAACAATTTTTTATTTTACAAAAAAATAAAAAATGGCGGCCCAGCAGCAGATAGAACGAGAACACATCGTTCCAGATGCAACGTAGAAACGATTTTTCAAAAGTATTACACTACGATGTTTCCTGAAAGGGTTTTAAGCTTGCGTCCGGTGAAACCTACGTATATGTGCAATGATCACGGAAGCCCACATGGACAAAAATGTGGACACGTTTCAATAAGCAGGTTGAGTACGAACGTGGCGCTTCTGCGGGGAGATCTCTCCCCAAGAGCAACCATGTAATCCAGCTCTCGTGGTTCTGATGGCCTCGAATAATTACCGTTCCCCGTGCGGCAATCGAAACGATTATGTCACCGTGCGATTGCGCACGCCTGTTCACATTCACGTTCGGCATCGACCCCGAGAGATTGTTACGATCGACACAGAACTCGTATTAATTATTCGCGCACCGATCCTCTATTAATCGGCATCACCAACACACGACAACGATTGGACCGCCTCTTCCTGATCCAACTTGCACTTTACACGCGGATACTGCAGAAACGTGCGTTGGATGATACGAGATGACGGGGCACTCAATGTTTGTGTCACTTCACAGGATGATTAATGACAACGGTTGGTATCAAGGTGACCATAAAAATCTCAAGAATTATCAGAAAGTCTATTTCTACCCAATATTAGCCTAGTATTCCTCATTGAAACAATGCCTTTCGAGATTTCACATTTTTCTTCGTTTCTAAACATCAACCATTGAAAAAAATAATCATTTTTCCAAACGTTGATAAAAATGAATAAAAAAAATTATCAAAATTAATAAAAATTCCGAACGAAGGGAAAATCGTCACGACTGAGCTAATCCCTTTCATGGCCGGTAGTCTACAGAAGAATGGAGGATGAAAAAAAACACTACGAAATGAAAATAAAAAGAGAAAAAAAAAAAAAAATTACAGCGAATGGGAAAAGTGAGAGTACGACAAATAATCCGCAGCCTCGTTACGTCTAGGACGCGATATTATCCAGCTCATCTTGGCATTCACTGTCTCGTCGATTACATCGATTCCTTTTGTCCCACCAACACACTCGTTTCTCACCGTTTCCTTTTGTTTGCTCGAGTGAAAAAGGGAAAAAAAGAAAATGAGAGGAAGAAAAAAAAATAATAAAACATAACGTGACAGGCGTGCAAACAACTTCGAACAACGTATCGATGATTCTTGGTGATAGTGACAGGACATCTGTACCGAGAAATCAATCGAAGGACCTTCTTTTCGATCTCCTTAACCTCTTCGGTATCCCACTAAAGCCTAGTGCTTTTTCATACTCGCACACGTTCTCAACAGCTCCATTAACGCAAACGTTTGCGTTATCATTTCATGCCGATTGTAATTATCGCGGGTAGTCACTCTCACAAATCTCCCTTACCCCGCCATTCTGAATGCTGACATTTCAACGTACAACCGGTAGACTCACATCTCGAAGAGAGTACGTTCGTTACAACTGGCAAATACTTTTTTCTTTGTCGTTTTTTTTCTGTCTTTCTTTTTTTTGTTACGTTCAACGGACAACCATTGATGAAGTATTAGGCGCTTCATTGAGTGACTCGCTCGATCGAGTCACAACCTTGCTTTCATAATTGCGAAACTTTTTAACTCCCTTGAAACGGACACTCTCGTGTTCACACGTTCTGTCTTTTGTGCCTGTATTCATATTAATTGCTTGAAATTACTTGTACATTACAATTTTTTTTTTTTTTTTTTTTTTTTTTTTTCGTTTTCCTTTGGAGGATACTGTTTGGGTTTAACTGACCGTCTGTTGTACAGAACCGTAGTGTTTCCAAAGACAGTTGATACACTTGATTCACCATCATTGAGAATAACGTTTTTCTTAAGTGTCTTCAGGAACTTCCGGCCTAACGTTCATCAGGAATTCACGTAACTTGGCTTTTGGGAGAAACAGGGTCAGTTGACGCAAGTACCGGATCGTTGTATCGGGAAAATCCTTAATTTTGGGATTTATTTATTGAAACGACTGATCAGTCCAATGTAACGTGCCTTTTCAAAACGACCCTATCTTTTTCATTGTCAAGGACGAGCTTCCATTGAATTGCTGAATATTTTTTTGACATTTTTCCCTCGAAATTTTGGGTTTTCCGGGAAACAAATGGTATATTCGTGTTCAGGGGACAAAGTTACATCGAAATGGACCAATAAAAAAAATATTAAAAATCCAAAATTTTTTTCGATTTTTCGGGGCGATAAGTTTTTTCAGTAAACGATCGATAACTTTTTTTCCTTTGGGATTTAACACCCCACTTTGTGCTTAATTTCTTCGTTATGATTTCCTCTTCAAAATCCTTTTTTAATCATTAAAATCCGATGATTTTTGGATTTTTGGCAGAATTTCAAAGTTGGACCATCGATTTTTGCAAATTTTTCCATACATACCCCTTTGC
>JAPYZI010003970.1:0-25127 GCA_030523105.1 Ophioninae sp. A BG-2022a | reverse complement strand
GGAAATTTGTGAAAGTGCAATACGGTGGATCGTAGCTCGCAATTTCTCCCATGGTAACCACAATCTGCGCAATTTTTTTCAAAATTTTGGTAAATGCCGGGCATGTTCCTCTTAAAGCAAGTGTCCTGCATACACACAATAAATTTCATTTCAAGCGGTTGAACAGTATGAGAGAAATTGGATTTTAAAATTTCGATGTGGCTGGGAACGCAGTCGTCATTCCCTTAATGAGACTTTAGTTACTGAAATTACACAACTTGACGATAAAATGTAACAGGTCGCACTTAGTCTAATGACCATTAGGGTCTTGATAGTGAAAAAAACACGATCCAATTTTAATGGTTTTAATTTTTCAATTTAATTAAATGTTTTATTTAATTTTAATTTTTTTATTTTATTTTTATGTTCAACCAATTTTTATTAAATACTATGAAGAAATTTGTACTTTACGTTTTTGATATAATCGTAGAAGATATTTTAGTGATTGGGCTTCAACTCTATTAGAATCGAGCACAGAAGATTTATGCGACATCTGGCGGCAGTTTACAGAGCCTCGCGGCAACCACCGGCGTGATCGAAATTCGCCTTCTCGGAGATGTTTACACAGAACCAGAATAACCTCTTTAGACAAAAATCGCGACGTGATATACTTAATCACAATAAATTTAGATCCCACTTTCCCCAATCATCAACAAAGAACGTATAAAAATGATAAATAGCAAACACCGCATCACAATTGTACACGATACTCGGGTCAAAGATCGGAGCAATATAAAACGAGTGAATATTAATGATAAGTCATTTCCTGTTTGCACGCGTGAACATTGTTCATTAGTATTATTGGTATTATTATTATTATTATTTACACGAACACACCAGCTCTTCAAGCAAAGGTCAAGTTTTCACGATTTCGTTTTTTATGCGAAAAAAACTTGCGTCGCATAATTTCTTAAGCAGGGAAAGAACTTACATCGAGAACTGCCGAACCAACCGCACAGGCGACTGGATTGCCACCGAAAGTATTGAAGTGCAGAGCTTTGTTGAGTGTCGCAGCGATCGCCGGTGTCGTTACAACGGCACCCATTGGAAACCCATTACCGATTCCTTTAGCCATTGTAACAATATCGGGCTGAACTCCGTGACCCTCGAAGCCCCAAAAATGTTCACCGGTTCGAGCGAAACCCGTCTGCACCTCGTCGGCTATGCACACGCCGCCTTTTTCCCGCACGTAATCGTAGACTCTTTTCAAATAAGCCTTTGGATACTGCACGACACCCCCAATTCCCTTTGGTGATAGAAACACGAGTATCATTTCAAAATCACGTTCGCGAAAATCCAGCATACTTTACCGAGGAAATACGACAGTAATTGATTCATGAAGTCAATGCATTTAACACTTGGTACACTCGCGTTAAACAAACGACGTTCGTTATTTTGTTCGGGAACAGCTTTATGAAATGGCGGTTGGTAAGTCCATTTGCGTCAAACTAATTGCTATTTTAGTACTTCATTTTTTATAATAATAATTGAACACGTTTATCACCAACACTTCTCGAATAAGTATTTTCTTATGATGAATATTATTATGCTTAAATGTATGGTATTTTCTATTTTCAGACTTAAAAAATTATATACCGACTGTTGACTTATCAATCCGCTAGTACTACCTTAAAGATGACGCTAGTGTATAGTTTTGTACATTTCGTAAGGTTCGCAATTTGCCACTAACTTGAATACTCTCGGCGATGAAGGCCGCTACGCGTCCACTGACGGGCAAACTGTGCCTAAATATTCTTTTGAATTCCTCGAAGTAATTGTCCGAGGCGAGACAATCGTCACCCGCGCAGTCGCAACTTCTTGATTTGCAGCGCACCGGACAATCCCGACAATGAGAACCACCCCATAATCCTCGGTACACATCGGGATTAGTCGCCTGAATTTTTGAGGTTAGACTGTTTTCAAGACAGCGGAGATTCAATATTTTGGAAGATCGTATTCGGGATCTTGGCGGAATATTCGAGTGGAATTTCAGGGTTGATCTGTGATGAGAATTGGGTTTTTGGAATGTTTGATTTTGGGATCCGTGATAATTACGTGTATATAGCCAGGCGGCTGAGACAACGGATATCTCCAAGTCGCCATTGCCGTGGATGCTCCCGAGCCGTAACTCGCGCCGTGATAACAATTTTGCAAAGATATTATGTCCTGCGCTCCCGTGTACAATCTTGCCATCAGAAAGGCAAGATCCGTCGCTTCGGACCCACTGTTCACCATATAAACGACGCTCAATTCTTTCGGCAGTTTGGATGTCAGTTTTTCCACGTACTCGTGAAACTTCGGGTGCATATAAATGGCCGTAGTGTGGCCGAGCCTTCGGAGCTGCGAGTAAGCAGCGGCTACGATCTTCCTGCAAATTTCGATTTTATGAACCAACAATTCAACGGCCATCGCTCGTGCAATACGCAAATTCGTAATTCCAGTGTTTATTCGTCGCGCTGATTCACAAGTGTCCCGTTATCGTCGCTCGTATCGTTTCCCCGTTGAAATAAATATTTTTCTTTTTGTTACCCGACCATATTGGAAATGAGGTTATGAAGAATTTATTTCGTTTGGTCTCGATGGCACTGGCGATTTGTTTGAGAAAACGTCGGCTTCATTTTCTAAACGAAATTTCTTGCTAGAATGCGAAGCATTTGTAATAACGTCGTTGAAATATTCTTCTGGTTTCATTATGTGCCACGAATTTTTGGTTTCGAACTGCCACGAGTACGAGGCCAATTTCCTACATTTGTTCCCTTTCGTTTGTTCGTCGGAATAATCGCGTGACAGTTAAGAGGTTATCTCAACCCGAAGACTCGAAAAAGTGTCGAAATTTCGATCCGGTTCTGTTCTTTTCAACGGCTGGTGATACCCATTTTCTTTTTTAACACAAATGTACATAAAAAAATACAGAAAACAAATGTTTAGAAGATACAATGAGAAACATTCGAGAGTCGACGATTCCACTTTTTAAGAATCGATCTTTATTTTGTTAATTGTTACGTAAAGTTGACGCCGTCTTTTCTCAACGTCGTCATTTTGTTAAAAGGAATGATTCGTTTTAACACAGAATTTTATTATCGTCTGAAAAGAAAAATTATTGTCGTGGAAGAAAAATAGGGCATCGAGTTTGTTTACTCACGGATGGCAATGGCCAACGGAGACGGTGACGATACCGCCGAACATATCGAGATACCTCCGGCCCGTGTGATCCCAAAGCCATTGGTCGCGACCTTCGTGAATCAACAGTGGTGTTTTGTAAAATGGACGATGGCACGGTGATACACTCGTTTCACGAGACCTTCTCACCGAATCGTAACTCGCTCCCTGTCAATTCGCAAATACGTCACGACGCGTGTTTCCAAAGGACGAATCATTGAAAAAAAAACAAATGGTAGTGAATTGTGTTAAACGGTCACCGATAATGATTGCCAACCGTACCAACTTTGGCATCTTGACGCAATACGACAGATTTTTCGACCGAAATCAGCATTTCAACGCTATTTTCACTGATTCCTATTGAAATTGACACGAAACAGCGAAATCTTCGTCAAAATGCGAAAAATCGCCCGATTTCGTCGTTTTCGATAGCAGAATCGCGAAATACGTGAATCTGGCAATACGACACAATTCGATAGATTTTTCGACTGATTGGTGCATTTACGCGCGATTTTCGACGAAATCAGTACTTCGACGATCATTTTACTGATTCCTATTGCATTTACTGATCCCAGTGGAATTGATATATTTACGCAGCGATTAAACTTGGAAAAAACTTGCCTCGTAAGTCGATGGAACGTGGTTGCATTCGGGCATCTCCGGCAGATGGAACGTACTGAATTTTTGAAGCTGCGTCCATCGTCTCGCGAAATCTTCCGAAATGCACTCACATTATTACGGTACGAATGTGATTACTACTATAAAATTGTTTTTTTTTTTTTTAAGAGTACCTATATTGACAACATCGTTTAAGGTAGGAAGACCATTTACAAGATCGAAAATTATGCGTCTCTAATGGTTTTTTTTTTCATAGAAAAAATACACATAGACATTTGGATATTTAGATGTATTTTGCTTCGTATTTAAATCATTCGAAAAAAATATATACACTGTTTTAAAACGCATATTGCCCATCGCCTAATGCTTAGAAGAAAATTTTAAAATAATTGTCCCACTGCTGGAGTCCTCCCTCACGTTTTAATTATCGAAAAAAAAATCAACATGATTTTTAAAGGCAAGGAACATACACTGTTGGTGAACCAGGATTTTTGAAATATGTGCAAACTTCACATATTTCAAAATTCTTAATAAATTCAATTTTGTGATTTTTCATGAATCTTTTTCTGTATTTAAAGGCAAAAGTAGTTTTTAGTATTGGAATTCGTAATAACATTTAATATCACTGACAAACTACTGATGCAACGAAGATGTGTGATCGATTTCAAAATCGGTGGACAGTTTTCAAGTGATCATTCCAGCAGCTGGGAAAAGCATAGTTTTTAAGAAAAAAAAAAAACTATGCTTGTCGTTAGTGGAAACTCGAACAATTTTTAGAATTACGCTGTACAAATTGGACGCAATATTCTTGAGAAATTGCACTATCAATTAATGAAAAAAAAAAGAAGAAAAAAAAACGATTTTTTCATATTTGTAAATAATGGTTTTCTTGCCTTAAGTGCTTGGTGTTCGTGAAGTCATCTGTACTCACTTCTTGTCAGTGGCATTTTACGTCGAATTAAATAAATTTCTTTTAAAACTCTTGATTACGTTTCCTGTCCTTCTTCCCTGGTAGCCTACCAATGGCCAATATATTTTCATCGATCGTTTTCGATAAGAAATACGCGAGGGTTCGAGCGCGATATTTTTCTTCAAAACATGAAATTAATCAAGCTCATTGGCCCGGAGTACGATCACGGTCGAACGAGCCGGCGTGACGCTCGTTCGATACTGACTCGTGAACGTTTAAAACCTTGCAACAAGTATGCGACGTTCATTCATCGTGAGAGAGAGACGCGAAAGTTGGTCGAATGAAATTAAGACCCAATACGCTTCTTTTCCCTTTCTCTCTGATTCGACCCCCTCTCTCTCTCTCTCTCCAAATCATACCGAGTTCAATAAAAGTAGGATTGGATCAGACGGTGCAATGTACGATAACGAATGTTAATCACTGGATCGAAAACGTTTGAATATTCAGCTGCGTATTAAACGTGCGTGATAGGTTACAGGCGTTTTTTATTTTTTTTTTCTCCTAAAAAGACATTCCAAAAGCGAGAAAAAAAATGGAATAACATTTTCAAAATACTGACGAACGTAGGATTGGAACGCTTTCTCAATTTTTGTAAACTTCCCGTACTACTTGGAAACTATTATTATTACATAATTTTTTTATGTAATCACTCGATGATAATTATATAACTATGTAATTATTAGATATAATCATAAAAGTATTATATAATAATAATGTACTCAATACAAATATTTTGTTGTTGCAAAACGGTACCGTTTATGTATATTCGTTTTTATTTTTATTTATCATCTCCTGACTCCCATCTGTATCCGTACAGCTTTGAACTCCTGAGCCCAAACAACCCCAAAAAGCCTATTGCTTCTGATATTCTCTGGCGGAGCGTTTGTAGCATTTTCAGCATTTCTCAAAGAATTTTATGAAAATAAATTTAGCTATCTCACAGTCATGTTCCACGCGTCCTCACAAAATTGCAAGGTCTCGCGTCACACTCCTGAACGGGAAACATACTACTGCTAAGTTTTCTCCTAGGCGGGTCACATTTCGGGCAATAGAAGAAAAAGTTTCTGATTCCACGGAGTGGAAAATCAATCCCTTATATTTTTCGGAAAACCGCGTGTTTCAGAAAACGATTTTATGGCCGTGGGAGTATTTTGGTCTCGCAGTGGACGAGCACGCGATTCAATGATGCCAAAATTGGTATTTTCAAGTCAATCCGTATTTTGTACAGAATATAGAAGTTTAGCAATATTTTTTTGTACTTGAACTAACCTTGAGTTGAAGTAACAACAACGCGTCTCAATGTCGGATCTTCCCTTTACTCGTCAGAAGTAGAATATGTATATACAAAATTACAACATTGCGACGAAAGAAATTTTTTTTTTCATCAATTCTCATTGATTTTTGGAGATTCCGGACTCGGAGTGTTTTCTTCGTGGACGTTGCCACCAGGGATCTCTTTCGTGTCGTGCACAGGTCTCGTGAATTTAAATAGAATCGGTATGCTTTTGAGGACGGGATTGGTCTGCTGTAAGCATCGAATCCATGATAGGAGTGAGTCCTTGCTGGATGTGCCGGTGGCACACACGGAGAAAATCGTTGCGTCCTCTTGTTCGTGAACCGAACGGGCTTTAACAAGCGCGTTCGACGGTGAGTCCCAAAACGACACGGTTATTTTACTGACGTCTGAAACGTGAGGAAATCGTATCGTTGCATGTGTTTTTGTCGCGACAGACATTTTGGCCCCGATGAGGTGCGTATGCGAAATGTTCAGGAAAAAAGAACATAAATTTTCTCACCATCATAGTCTATATGATCCAGATTGGCCGGTGGTTCCGGGTCGGCTCGCAGTACAAAATAGTCTATGGCTATATCCGAGATCCACACTTTGAAAGGACCCTCGACGTAGCAAGCTTGGTTCTTCGGATGTCTCTCTAACAGATCTTGCTGTTCCGGACCAATGGCTGAAACGATCCACGTTTTGTCTAGCGAATCCGGAACATCCTTGGTTTGATAGATGGTTATTCGGGTCTGTAGATCGACACTGGTGATTTTGTTTATGGCTATTCTTGCCAACTCTGTAGGATCCTCAGGAACGGGTTGTGGCATAGGCCAAGGGTTTAGATTTTTAAACTTTGGCATCCAGTACATCATGCGCCAGAACCTTCTCAAGGGGATGCCGAATTGTCCGAATATATTGAGCAACAATTGCTGCGTCTCGTAATCCGGAATAACGCTATTGTCCTCCATTTTCTGTAACAGCTCTACGATGCTCTGTTGGGCTTTTATGTAGTAACCAAAGTCGGCCGCCATTGGTGAGGAAGATATGTACTTCCCTTTGGGTAAAACATTTATGAGCTTCTTGTAAACCTCCAAGTCTTTACTGACTCCAAATTCATCCATGTATTCCATCGCTGCCAATATAAACTCGGCGTGACCAGCCCTCAAACCACCAAAAGACTCGTATGTACGCAAAACATCCAAAAATGTTTCTTTCTCCTTTTTTTTAACCTCCTCGAAGGAATATACCATCAATCCTTTTTGCTCATTGTCTTTATCCGCCAACAAGCGTCTATGGGTACCAATGAACCGTTTGGTCGCTAAATCAGATACGCGGCACGAATAACGGGCGCTGAAGGTGTTGCTAATGTAAAACCAATTCTGCAGCATCGATAGACCGTAGCAAGTGCGACGGAACACCATCTTGAGAAGTGTTGGCGATCAAAATTGAAACTAGAATTCTTCGCGTTGCGAACTTAGCATCGACCCTGCAATGAAGATGATTGTTGTCAATTTTCATTTATCGTTCCATTCAGGACGTTTGAGAAAACTTGAATTATTGCAATCGGCAGTGTATAACCTCTCATTGTCGATAAAACGGCGATACTTGAAATTATGATGATGAAGTGCTGAAAAGTATTTTCGCGATTTTAAAAATTGCTGTTTCTTGATCGATTGGATTTTTGCGGGGCGGAATCATTCGGTGATACCTTTCGGTTATGGAATAAAAAGTCAGCTATTGTTGATATCGCTCCACGGATGTTTCCATTTTGGCCGGCGCGGATCGAACGGCATTTAAAGACTTTTTTTTTTAACCACGTGATAAGGTGCACCGATGGAGCAGCCGAATTTGAATTTACGATCCGCACTCTATTTCTTCCGAAACGCTGATATTTCGACAAAAGGGAAGGACCGTGTAATTTCAATAAAAACCGAAAGGCAGTTTTTTCTATTATTCCGTATGTCGATTAACGGAAGTTCAAACAATAAACGCTTTTTTTTAACTAAACACGAAAAATGCCAAATTGCCGGCAGTCTTGATATCAGCCGTCGCTGTTGTACGCGCGAGACATGGCAGATGTCTCTGCGTAACAATGTTTTTCTCTGCGTATCTCCGGACCAGGGGACCGGTTGGAGTGCGGTGGTGTGTCGAACGTTTCGAAGGTGTGAAGATTTATAATTCGCAACAATAATTGTATCTTTTTTGTAATCAACTTTGCAAAGTTCAACGAAAGCTCGCAAAAATGCCAACGTACGAAATGCCGATGTTACTTCGCAATATGGCACGCGTAAGTTTTTTGGCCTGGCCGTTTATCAGATGGGCAAGGGCAGGTTATGGTCATAGACCACTAAATACATATATTACTTTCGGAAACTGGCGTAACAGATAGATTAGAACGGTCCATTGTCATTCACACGATACATACACAAGAGTGTTAAAAATATTTCAGGTAATTGAGTTTGTTCCAAGCCGGTGTAGTCACAGTTATTGCTCGGTGTATAACCTCCAAAATCGAAAATAACTATTAGTCACAAGAATACTAAAATTCATATTAAATATATTTTTGTATGAGTGATATTCGTCTTCTAGAATGTCCTTTATACAAATCCAATATTTTTTGTTAATTATAAAACATACTAAACACGTGTTCACTAAACACGATATAATGAGTCGAGTAAATGCAAAAGGCAGTGGAATTAATTTTTACCAAAATTGCAATAACATATGACTTATTGAATCGATTTCTGGATATTTCATTTTTAGTTATCTATAGATTGTGACATGCATCAGCATGGTTGGCAGAACCTGGAATACGCCAAAATTTGATTTTGAAACGGACCAGGATATTGGTCACATTATGGTTCCTTTTTTTAACATCAAATTTATTCGGGATCAGTTCTACAATCGCTACATTTCACACTATGTATACATTCATAGGTTAAAATTTTATATACATTTCAGCCTGAAATCGTATCAACATTGAAGAGAGTATCGAAAGTCATATTTTCCCAAGGTGGATACATAAGGAAAATTGACAACCTTGGTTTGCAGCCTATTCCGTACAAGACAAAAGCACACGGGCATATGTACAGAGAAGCAAAGTACACAGATTTATCATTAGGTTTTCGCGTCAACTATCGAATCGACGTAACTGACACGTTTAATTATTCAATCAGCTACTTCATCTTTCACTTTGATGTACCACCGTCGACTCTGGAAGATGTAAAGGAAGAGTACAAACGAGACGTCGATATCATCAGAAACCAAATATACAATAAGTTCCCAGCGCCATCGAGGCCTTGTACTCTGCACCAAGAAAATTTACCAGCCCCTTACAGGTTCGTCACAAATGCCAATAGCTTGCAGTCATAAGGTCTCATCGATCACTAATCTTTTTTTCCGAAAAATAATTTTGAGAGAGTACGGGATCATAGTAATAGTAAAAATGAAAAATAATTTTCCAGAGCCAACGTCCAGAAGATGATAGAAATAGCAAAGAAGCAAGGAAAGAAGAAAAAAGAATTCAAGTACAACTCTGGGCTCGATCATTATCCGTTCCAGCGGTAGTTTGGAGCAACGTCGAAGAATATTTGTGTCTCGTAGCGCACCTGTGTATAAAGTTTGTGAAATAAAACGCAATAAAAATTCGTCGCTTCATTTTCTTTATTAACGCAATTATATTTGATATACATTTGCAGGAAAACGTGTTATATATCTCGTTTTGTTTCTTCTCTTCTTTTTTTTAACCACCAAAAAATGTTTGTACAAAATACTGTAAACATTCGATATAGAATAATTCGTTGTCTTATAATATTAATAATACAAATAATATAATCGTAACGCGGATGTGCAAAGTGTTTGTTTGATTATTCTCGTGGAATTTTTATCGCAATTACATTGCGCTCGAAAGTATTTGGAAAAGCCGCAAGCGATTGCAGCTGTGATGTACTCGTGAGAACGAAACGACAAGAGAATACTGGAAACACACACAATTGGTCGAGATACTCTCTTAATAAGGAGTAACGTAAGGAATACGATGTGTCTTCGATTTTTATTTTTTCGAGAAAACAAACACCACTTTGCTGGAATAATATGCGGATGTATTATTCATAATCGAGCCGTGATTCATACATCACCCCCAATAATGACGTCAGTAATATTGGTTTCTGTTCTTTTTTTTACGAGAACTTAAAAAACGGAATTGACAGCGATATTGTCACAACTTGCGTCGATTTTTTTTTTTTTTTTCGTAAACTAAACAAATCTGGACCTCTTATAAAGAGCTAACCACGTTGATCCATCATCGTTCGTCATCGTTTGGTCAACACCCGCAATATATCTGTGACACTACCCAAAAAAAAAAACATTCACATTATTTGCAAATAGTAGCTCAATTCTCATTTTTTTTCGTCTTTAAATCGAGTTCAACAGTATTGGCACTTGAAACAATGCATCACCGTGGAACAATTCGAAAAGTTCAGTAATAAGAAGAAAGATTGGAGTGATCAACGATCTTCGAAAACGATTCAGGGTGACGAGTCTCATCAGCCTTTCCTCTCGGGTCACTCGAGTCTCTTTTGTAAAGCACGCACGGCGGCTTTTACGATGAACAATTAACTTCCCGTTACATGGAATCTATGTGAGTCTTTTCCCGTCGTTTTTATCTGTTTTGATACGTAGATACGCGGTGTAACGAGCAACTGCGATATTGAAACCGGTTCGATATAAAACACAAATAACTTGACGATGTAAATTAGGTTTCGAATAAATTTGGAAAAAAAAAAGAAAAAAAAATACATTTGAGAAAATAGAGTCGAAAAATATTTGTTATCTTTTGTCGGATTTTTTTTCTTCTTTTACTTTTTACATGTGCCGCGTATTGCCGAAGTTGATGCCGCTCTGATTGGCGCCCTTGTTGCTACCGTACTGTAAACTTATCACGCCCTGTCCAGCTCTGAGCTGTTCGTCCGTAAAATTACGCACGTTCTTGTCGGCCTCCTTTGGGCCGATGCTCGGCTTTCCGTAACCGTGCGCTTTTCTCCCTAGCGATTGCAAGCAAATAACAACGGAATTGAGATTCTGTCTTTCCCAGAGATCAACTGTTTGGAACGTTTCCTGTGGTGGTACACCGAGTCCTCGCGCCGCTTCCAAAAACGCGTTTATGTTCTCCATGCACTTGAAGGTCAGTGTCGTTTGATTGATCTTCTTCACCGAGCCCTCCTTGATAACGTTGACGAGTCTGAGAAAGAAATTCTTTTCAGCACTTTTTCGTTTGAGGCAGCAAATATTATTTATTACGGGCTTCTTGACATTTTATTTGATACAAGCTCTGATCTTATACGGGACGTCGTATAAAGCACGACTTTTAGAAACAAACGTTGCTCGATTTTTCGAGAGAGTTGTTTGGGTTTGGGTAGCTCGAATTAAATTACTTTGATGGTTCATCGACGTTGTTTGGGTTTGGGTCGTGACACAATTCTGGTTCATCTAATCAATAGCTCGAAGTATATTACTCTGATTGTTCATCGAGGTTGTTTCAACGATCCACATTTTCGAATGATTTTTAAACACTCAAATTTCGGAAAAGAACGTTCCCCGCTGCAGTTGATAATCATTGATGACGAGTAAACGAGCAAGAACATTTTCACGTTTGGGGAAAAAAACGACTGCCGCGATATTTCCATTAGAAGTTTGTAAAAGTGGAGATTCCAGAGCCACGTTTGTTTTTGTTGTAAATACGAGCAGCTACATTTCGGTTGCTACAGCTACGACTTCCAATTCCTCGTTGCAAGCTTCAACGATGCTTGAATTATTTTTCAACGTTTATTTTTTTCTGCTCTGAAGTATTTCAACCGTCGAAGTATACGTTACAGAATTTTTTTTAATTGATGATAAAACAGACGCGTACGCCTTACACGATAAAACAGACGCGTAGGAACTATAGTTCTATCTGGCTAAGTTACAGAATTTTACGGACCTGCAGAGGAGAGTGCCATCTTTGAGTATATCGTAAAAGTTATCCATATCCCCGCTGGTGTTGATATTCTCTCCCGTTATCGTTTTTATCCATTCCAAACATTCTTGAGCGAGTTCCTCGCTGTACTTGCTGTTTATCTGGAAGAGAAACGAAATTTGTATCAAAAACGGTGGAGTGCGGATGAGCCATTTGGTCGCGTCGTTCCGCCTTGAGAAACGAACCAAAAAAAAAAACAAGTACAATTGGATGCACGGAGGGGATTTCATCGTTTGGCGCGATAAGGTCGTTTCCCCGGAAAGACTATCGGGATTAAGTTCGTATCAGTGATACGACGCGCAAGGTCTTGTTGGAATACCGTTCAAACATCTTTTCACTGAAAAAAAAATAGCTCAGCGTTATTCTACTTTATTTTTTTGCTGATGTCCAGAAACTGTCCATTGGCTATTGTGCAATTTGACGATGACGTTAATGATGATAGATTGTGTTATGCCTTGGTGCAAAAACTTTCGAGCAATTAAAGAAACACAAAAAAATGTTAAAGAAATAAATATATAAAAATTTGACGAATTAATAACCGAATACTAATATTAAAAATGAGTAAGGAGGAAAAAAGTGAGGTTAGAGATAATTAGCAGAGATAAAAAAAATGAAAGGTATAGGTTAGTATTTCATCTTTAAGTTAGAAATAAGAAATGATTGTAAGAAAGGAGATAAAAAAGAAATTTGTAGCCGAAGTTATGCAAAAAAAACAAAATTATTATTATTATTATAACTAACACAAATAAAAAAAAAACTTAAAATTAACTAAAAACAAAAATAAACTTGAAAGTAAACCAAAGATTAACAACAAACTAACAATCCTGACGTAATAAAATAAGAGAAATATTCGAAATATTCGATGGTTCGATTTTATAATTGGAAAGTGCGAAATATATGGAAAGTATTACGAAGTTTGATTAATGAGCTGTCCAAACGCAGTGTCCCTAAAAATTCGGCTGATCCAGCGATGCCATTGAAAGTCACGATTAAAAATGTGACGTTTGACAACTGCACATTTTTAATTGTGTGCGACGAAATATGCAACGACTCCGATAAAATTACATTCGATACCCGTGCGATGGAAGAAACGTTTTACATCGCGTGAAACGTACAGGGAGGGGTTTCTGTTTGGTGAGACCGCAAAAACTTGGATCAGTTTACTCGTGAGCCCCTGTATAGGGTTACAAACGTTACCAGCGCGTTTATTAATTATCCCACAGGCACGAAGTAACGCATCCTGTCGCAGCGCGGTACCTTTTTGTCATATGCACATGCGCGTACGCGTCTCATCAGCTGGTAGAGTAGATCACATTGCCGAAGTCATCGACCCGTCTCCAATCTTCCTCTCGTTCTACCCGCCCCGATTTCGATAGCAATTTTCGCTAGTTCTAAACTCCGCCGCGTAAACGTTCCAAAAATGTACAAATTCGAGACTCGAAACTTAAGTTACTTTATCTCGAGCGTTATCAACCCTACAGATGACAAGATAATACAGCAAACTATCGAAGATTATGATGAAAAGGATTTTACCAGCTGAGCTTTGTTTGAGTTTGGAAAACTTTTTGGACGATCAATTTTCGCTCGAGAAATAAATCGTTGTTCCTAACGCTTGCTATAACGACTTTTCGTGATTTCGCAAAAACGATCGAAACGAAAGATCGTTCGTTGGACTCAGATATTTATAGGGATACTAACAACGGTTTTCTCATATCGATTTACGGATGACGAAATATCGAAGAGGCTTGAAAAAATTTATTTGCGTAAAATATATTTTATTATTATTATTATTATTATTATTATTATTATATTTTACGATATAAAATATATTTTTTTTTTTCGTGAAAAGACGAAACGGTAGTGTCAAACCTCCGCTGCAAAATTCCACGTGATACTAAATTTTTAATGAAATTTTGAAGTTCCGTTGCCAAAACTTTGGATCCTGGTACGAAAGAGATGATTTCTAAAAATTCGTTAAAAGGGTTACGTAAAAAGGTTATGTTTTGTTACGTTGAAAAATCGGCGTGGGATGCAAACGAGGGAATAATAAATCGCTGCAGGATCAATGGTCGAAAAATCTCTCGTGAAAGTTTGGAAACTGTCGCGTTACGTGTCGATAATTAAAAAGATAGGTCGTTGGAGTCGCCATTTTCTCACACGCGTGAGAAATATCTGTAAAACAAGATGGCGCAGGTTTCGCACGGTAATAAGCAGGAGGATCACTCTTGTCAGGACGAGAGCTTGCACAGCTCCGATCGTTGGGTACAATGAAAGAAAAAAAAAAAAAATCGTGAGACGAAGCGCGAGCAGAGACAGCCTGAGGTATAATAAATCATTAGAAGGAGCGCTGCTTCTCCGGAATATACATCGTTTGTGCAGGGACTTGGACAAGTTTCCCATGCTCTCTCGAGCAGTCCCCGCCAATGAATTTCCATCCTCGGTTTCCATCGGTTTACTTTCACCCTCACGGACGAGCGCGGAATGCAGGAAGCGCGTATCCCCCCTCGTTTCGTATATTTATGTTTCACAATGACGAGCGCACAGGAGGGACGACGACCGTGTAAGACGAAATATTTTTTCGCTTTTATTTCTCATTGTTAAAAACTCGAATTTTATTCACCCATCGTTCGAACCCTATCCACCAGGAATCTTGTAACGATCTTTACCTTTCAAGGTCGCGCGAAGGATGAAACATTTTTATCGTTGAATCGAACAAACAACGAATTTCGAACCGCTGTGAGGTTATGTCGAGTTTCTACGTATCATATTTTCAATAATTGCGTAACCTCACTTTTACGGACGTGGCGAAAAATCAACATAACCTCACAATTTTACGAAGCAAGTTTTTCTCATTGACTAATTAAGAACGTTTCAGGCGAAGAGATTCGTTATTTGTTATATCTAAAAATGATTTGTTACGGAGCGAAATACGGAACGATGTTTGTGAAAAATAAAAAACGATAAAAAAGTAAACAATTGTCATAAATTGCATTCGAAGTAAAATAGCGATAATCGAGAACTTTGTACGAATCGTGAAAAGTTGAGGTTATGGGAGCGGCAAAACATCGAGATAGAAATCCAACCCTGGTTAGTTATTTGGGTTTGTTTGGGTTAGACGACAAGATTTTAAAACAAGTTTCAGAACGAAAAATCATTTTACATATATTTTTTTCACCCTCCACCGTAATAACAATTTTCAATGTTTTTTTTTTCATATCAGGACTTCCCCCACCTGCATTCGGCATGTGACATCGTTTTTTTATTCACAACAATAAAACAAACAAATTTTGGACCGATTTTGAGTTGGGGTGTCGTTGAGGGGGGTACGAGATGTTGTGGGGTGAGGGGGGGGGGGGGGGGGGGGGGGGGGGGGGGGGGGGGGGGGGGGGTGAGCGCACACGAGCGCTCCGCACAGAATCCGAGAGATGCAAGCGCTTCTCGCTCAGGGGAGACCCCCTCTTTCACATCGAGAGTATCCGAGGGCGAGGTCGTTGTCCTTTTACGTATCCTCATCCCACAAATCGGCCCGTCGAGTAACCGAAAATTCTTCAGGTATACGCATCGCGCTTCGTAACGGAAAAAAAAACATAAATTAACGGAAAAATGAAAAGTTTAGGTAAATTCCATTTATTCAGAAAACTGTGCAACCGATTTTTCGAGCACGATTTCAAAAACGTTGAAAATACGCGAGAAACGTTGAAAACGGAGATGGAGAATTATTATCGAATTACGGAAAGTGAAATTGAACCGTTTTGTTTTATCGAAACGTCGACGTCATTTTTTGTTTCAGTAAAAAGAAAACATTTTCCGGAAATTGTCGATAAAAGCCTTTCGAAAAATCTTTAATAAAAGATTATTGATGATTTTTAAAAAATATAATTAATCACGTGACTCAATTTAAATGTACGAACATTTTTCTCTGACTAACTGTTCCCTCGGATATTTCGATTTTTATTAAATTCTTTCAAACACGATCGTAATTTTATTGTGATTCGAACTCGAAGATTAATTTTTTTTTAAATCTATTTGGGCTACTGGGAACTCGGAAAGAACAAAAGGGAATATACAACCGAAAACGAATGTCTCGGAGTATGGGAAAAGAAAGAAAAAAAAAGTGTATCTTGCGCAATGTTTACTTAGTCGAGGTCAATTGTCATCCAAGGTCGTCTCATATATTCTCATTCTCTCGCCGGTTACTCGCATCAATTGGCTGGAAAAAAAATATCGCACAGCTGAAGACCGGCTCCGTGTTGGCGAAAAAGAAAAAAAAAATATTTTAAAAAATACACAAATAACTTTGCGTTACTTCTAGACGACGGCCCGATTAATCGAACTTCGACTTGGCCCAATAGCTATCCTGCACGCTGACCGGTTAGATCAATTGCACGTGTAGTCGACTCTCGAGGCAGAAAAATATATCCAGATTAGGATCGTTTATGCGCTCCGATCAATTAAAGAGCGTCGATTGGATTCGCGCCGAGATTCCATTTTTTTTCTTTATTTTTTTTTTCATCGTATCGAGAAAGTGGAACGTATCCTTGAAGGGGCTTTTTGGTCACGATGTGTAAAGCACTTAAATGCACCAACGGTACCGTGTCAAGGTGTACACGACCCAAAAAAAGGCAATTTCGATTCGGCTTTTTTTCTCGCGACGTTTCTCGACCCTTAGGGTTAGGTACACGGTGTACCACGTGACGTGGAGCCGAGAAGAACAAAATTTTGGCGCGCTCGAATTCCCGAATCGATTGGACATTTATCAGAGACGAGTAATCGTCGGGGACAAAGAGAACGATTGAAACTCAACTTGACAAACCGTGGAAAAAATTCCGTACGAAAATTAGTGAGGTTATGTCGAGCTCACGTGTGCACTCGTCGGTCGAATCCCCGCGAGATGTACGAGGACCTCTCGCGATCGTGAAACGAAGCAATTAGCCGTCATATTTGACAACGAAATAAAATCGTTGACCCACTTTGCTTAAGGCCGACTCACACTTGCGCAATATCGAGCTATCTCGTTCTCTACTCTATTTCTCTCTTCCTCTGGATATTTCTCCTTTCCTCTCGTTTTATCTATTTTATCCCGTACGGACGCGTAGCATGAAAATAAACACACACGTCGCCTAACTTTGATGTAGCTGCGATGTCCCGAAACCGTTAAATGTTTCGAGGTTATGTTTCCTTCGAAATATTCTTGTGGGTGAAAACGTATTCTTAACTTTAACATTAATTTACGGGGCAGAAATCCAACCGAAAGAATTTGTCTGGTTCACTCCTAACCTCAAAATCGATACTTTCGATCAAAGATCGTCATGACAATTACGATTCACCAAAATGATGCGTCCATTTTCCGCAATGGGTACGGCGTGTTCCGAAACTCGACGATCATTGGCTAAATTCGATACAGTCTTGCGTGAAGCTTGTTGCAGATGTGAGGAAGTTTTGCGCGAGGTAAAACAGATTGCTCGTATAGTTTCTCGTTTGAGCCCTTATATGGCGAAGCCAACAGAGTACCCACAAAACTGGCAAGAGCGAGACGGGAAGAAGGGGGAACGCAAAGAAGTGTCCTGCTGTAACGATAACCGCAAGAACGTCGTCGAGCGTGAACTTGTATTTGTGTGGCCGGAGTAGAGAGAGAAAGAGAGAGAGAGAGTGAGAAGCAGAGTAGGTGGCGCGGGCAAGGGGGCGCGCGAAAGGGAAACGAGAGACGGTTGGTGGCGCTCCTTCGAGCAAACGAAGAAAAGCAAGAAGAACCGGCTCGGCGTAATCTCGATGCCGGCTGCATGCTTCAGTTTTCTCCTGTTGCGCTGTAATCTTCTGTAAGAACGCGCACGCGTATTCATCGATGGCAATCGTTTTTCCTCGTCGAAAAGATAACGCATTAAGTTTTTTATTAATTTTCATTTCGGCGCGGCGATTTGGCGGAACGGGATTTCCGGATCGGTTGTTGAGTTTACGAATTTGATGACGCAGTTGCGACACAGGAAGCCATTTTGAAATTAAAGGAAACATAGAAATCGACAAGTTGTAACCTCGGATGTGGAAGTTTATCGCGTTTGCTTTTTCGCGTTTGTTTCGATTGATTGGACGAAGAGAATTTTTGAAACGCTCGTTTTTAGGCTACCTTTTAAAAATATTTGCGAGTATTCATCGTCAATGCCGCCCATGAGATCCCAGTCCTTGCAGCTTGCCAAAAACAGTTCGACGATATAACCAAAAAAAGACTGGACAACGCTTTCATCGGAAAAAGGTGGATCGCATCGTTAGCCAACCAGTTATAAGGACGACGATGGGATTGCGTGGCTTCGGTGGGCTGCGCCGTACGGGCGTTAGAAGAGTATCACGGACGTGGTAAGAGGACGAGAGATTGTGAAGATTGGTGACGAGAATAAAGGGGGTCGAGGCTGCCTAATGTCGAAGCCTAACCCCGCGTCGTGCAACTTGCGAGGTGAACAAGCACTTTTCTCGGCCAAACTCGAAACCATTCGATACTTAAGGTAGTAACAAGCGGATTGACCAGTCAACGGTATATCTATAATTTTTTGAGTCTGAAAATAGAAAAATTCTGTACGTTTAAGCATAATAATATTCATCGTAAGAAAATAATTATTCGAGAAGTGTTGATTAAAAAACGTGTTCAATTATTATTATCAAAAATAAAGTACTAAAATAGCAATCAGCAACGGCAAAAATGAATCGCTTCGATCGATAATATCTGCTTGAAATGTCCGGTGGCCCATATTTTTTATTAAACAAATTTAATCGATCGACAGTTTTGTTTACCATTTCCGCTTTTTTGCATAGTTTGTATCTAATCCCCAATTTCGTGTGTCAAACGCATTGATTTCATGAATTTTCTAAATTGCTATATTACAGTATTTAAAAAATCAATTTTGTTTCTAACGAGGAAGTTCATGCACGTGCCGATAAAATTTTTCATCGATGGGACGAAAGGCAAAAAAATGTTGTTTTATTCGTCAAATTTTCTTTCGCATTTTCAGTTATAAAAATCACGAAAACATTATTCAGAATTATTCTTTAAAGATTTGCAACCCACTCGCGATAAATATTTTATAGTATAACAAAAATATTAAATTTAAAGAAAAAGAATAAAATATTCGTTGCGTCCGAAAGATGCAAACTTCAATCCCATTCGGAAGAGAATTAATTTACAAAAAAAAAAAATGTATTTTCGGCAATTTTTAATGGTTTCTTAATCTTGGAAAATGTCTTGAAATCATAAACTTGTGAAATGGTTAAATCTTTCGAAACTTTCAATATTTCTTCCACCCTGAATTAGGGCAGTTGGAATTTCGTGTTAGCCCGGTGCCCCATCTACGCCCAATTATTTATGCGCAGCCGTGAGGATAATACCGCAGAGAGCGGTTTCTCGTTATCTCGTTGTGGGGCCCCCAACATATGTATGATACAGGGAATGAATAATGCGCATGAGTCACGATGGTACACATAATAGAGGAATAGCAGCGCCCACCGGGGACGCGCTCGAAGGTCTTCTCCCGTATTCGGCAAAATTCGCACTCCCCGCTCGATTCAATCTTTTCTTTTTTTTTTTTTCTTTCAACTCGGCGATTAATCATGCGCGGTTTATAACGACGCGTATATTAGTGGCCGGTGTATTCTGGAAATTCCAAACCACTTCCCATAGGTCGCCAAACGTCTGTACCGCAGAATTTTTCCTTCCGAATGATTAAATACTAGATCAGAGTGCCACTAGATTAGACCTCGTTCAACGATCATCAATCTTCATCGTCAACGCGAAATTTCGTCCTCTTTTTCCATCGAAAAAAAAAAAAACATTTTTTTTACAGAAATTCCGATGGTCGGAGATTCAAGTGTGAAGATTCCATTATACGGCCATTACGGACTTTTGCGATAAGAGTTTTGTGATTGACTCGAAGAAATAATTGATTTCTTTTTACTACATCTAATATTCAACCAAACACAGGGGACATGAATTTGTTTTTGGGTCATCAGGCTTGATTTTGTGAAACAGGCGTCCCGTATAATCCGACAGATGAAAAAATGGGATCCAATCGATTATGGAATTCGGCTGGATAATTGGAAGTTTTCGATTGATAGGTTATGTATTAAACGGTATTGTTCGAAGAGGTGAAAAATACGATTTTTTTTTCTTCGCGTTGTTACGAGACGTGTCGTCATCACTGATGTCGTGAATTCGTAAAATTACAATTCCGGCTGTTCGATAATGACGCTCTGAGAGCGTACGTACGAACACTATTATTATTATTATTATTATTATTATTATAGCAGGAAGAAGAAAAAAACGTTTGCGGAGAGCTCGTGATTTCCTCTTCTGGATTGGTGGATAAGGTTATTTTTAGAACGTGAACAAGCGCTGCCTTCTTCAGCCTCGATTCCTCGACATCGCGCCCCCTTTCGAAACTCGTGCCCTACAAACGCCACCGACTCGGATCGTTCTTGTTTTCTTTTTTTTTGTTTTTTTTTTTTTTTTTTTTTTCTTCCCCTGCCTTGGTTATTACTCCACCATCCGCACGTGCGTTTTGATCGTTCATCCTTGGTGGGGAAAGCGAAAAAACAACTTGTCCGGACGTTCGAGCAACCTCAATGCGCGAGAGGAAGAGTACGAAGAAAAAAAAAAAAGTGTCACGTTGAGCAGTAAAGTTCATGTAGGTGTGATAAGAACTTGCGGTTCCTATCTTTACGCGAGTTCTGTGGCCTGGAAGTCCCCAGTCTGTGGTTTTGCCTCTCTGGCCACGCGCGTTGAAACTCCCCTTCTTTTTTCGATCCACTTGGGGGGCGGGGGGGGGGAGATGAATAAAAATTACATACTTTCGTGCATTTTTTAATATTTTTATTCGCGAGCAGGATCCGAAAAAAATGAATAATTAAACGCGAACCGAAAGTGTCTCGTTCGATAATTTGAACTTTGGACCGTTTTCTGGTTTCCTAAAATTTGGAGGATTACGTCACTGCATTTTCAGATGGTGTTACAGCTTTGGGAAAAGAATTTTTTTGTTTTTTTTTAAGAAAACTTGTATCGCAAAGATCACTGGATGACCTTAAACTTTGGATATAACTAGCACGAACGACTCGTATTATCCGCGAATGTTGTCGAATTTTCATTTTCTTTTTTTTTTCACGCAAAGCGATTCAGGCAGGAATAAGATAGGATTTTTTTGGATGCTCGATTCAAATTCGTTGAGCGTTTTGGAAATCAAAATCTTCCACGGTCTGTAAGCAAATGTTGTATATTATTTACAGTCCACTGTATAAGCTGTCGCTGGCGTGAGCTTTACGAAACTTCGTATTTTCGGAATATGAAAATTTTGAATTTTGAGGCTTCTGGTCAATCGAAGTTTGGGTTTCAGAACCAACTCTTTCATTTCGCAAATTTGAGGTACGAGAATCGTACGAATTTTTATATTTCTTGTTAAACGATAATCCAGACGTATCAGAGTGTCTGTTACATATAATTGAATGATAATTCAATGCAAATGGAATTCGGATCGCGGATGTGTTTCGCAACTTGTGACGGTTATCGTCGCATCGTTATGCCGCGCGTTAAGTGCAACGTTCATTAATACATTTTGCATTCTTCGTAAGACCCCGTTGAATCGAATGGCTTCCTATATAAAAGGTAATGAAGAATACACGCGACGAAGGAACGCGATTCGACAGACAGAGAGAAAGAGCGAGAGAGAGAGAGAGAAAGGGGTTATTACGAACACACGTCGCGTAAAGCTTTCTCCTTCTTGAGAGCAGATAAGCGAGAAGCTTTTTTTTTTTTGGTACAGTTATAGCGCATTGTTTTGGTTAGATCGCGAGTGTGGCTCCCTCTTGTGTCTCGGCTAAGCGAAACGCAACGGTATCGCGATTAGGTCTAGAGCTGACTTTGTACGTACCATCCGCTATTACGTACCCAAGGAGAAAACGTGACAATGCCAGAAGAACGAAATGGGAAGGAAATCGTACCGCGAATCGTAACGACTATCCGTCAAGAGGCCTCGATCCCACCGCAGCGGCGTAGGATCGAGGCCTATACATTTTTTGGACTATTTCGATGAAAATCGAAATTGTCCAAAAAATGTATTTCTTATTTTTTGGACAATTTCGATTTTCATCGAAATGGTCCAAAAATTCAAATGTATTTCTGGGGAATTTTAAAACAACCCCTTAAGCTACTTTACTAGATTAGAACGCGGAGATCGATCATTTCCTTTCCAAAACATTTGAATTTTTGGACCATTTCGATGAAAATCGAAATTGTCCAAAAATTCAAATGTATTTCTGGGGAATTTTAAAACAACCCCTTAAGCTACTTTACTAGATTAGAACGCGGAGATCGATCATTTCCTTTCCAAAAAAGGATTTACCGTTTTTTCCGAAATTTTTTAGTTTTAAGAAAAGTTTTTTGGAAATTTAACATTTTTGCCAAAGTTCAGACTGATAGTCTTTATCATAACCCATTAATCCAAGAGGACGGATTATCTGAATTTTTATCATGCGCGGACCGAGGAAAATATGATTATTGTATAAATTTCTCCGAAGTGAATAATTCCAAGAATGTCGGAGGTTACTCTCGTCCGAGAACATTCATCGGGTACAGTCGGACGTACACGCGTGTGTATTTGTATAAACACAGTTGCGTTATCGATCCCCCCACGAGAAGACGATAAAGCGCGCTGTTCCGCTGGAGACAGCGAATTAACGTGTTTGTCAACCCAACTTAACGGAAGAGCAAATTCGACGGATACGTCTGGTGTCTGCAGCGTCTTTCTACTTTTGATCAAACCTGTAGAACGGAAGAGTTCGAAGAGCGCTTGGTCAACGGTTTTACGAGGCAGGGCCTTCCCCCACCCTTTTTTCGAAGAACCTGCTCTTCACGGCAGTCTCGGAGACGGACCAACGTTTTTCTTTTTTCTTCGTATTTCAAAAATTCTCCGCGAGAGTTCGCCACGCGAGGGAGATAGAAAAATTCGTCGAGCCGGCCGCCAGTTGGTCACCTTCGAAAACTGCATGCTATTTTTTTTGTTGCTTTCTACATCCCTCCTTACGTCGTTCGTACGATTACCGCGTGTTCTTCCGTAATTCTCGTTCAATTAGAACCACCCGGAGCGTTTCGGTCAAGCTCGTTGATCGATGAGCAAACCTCGAAAAATTTACACCGCAGTAACGTTTGCCGAGTTCTTTCACGATTTTGTCATCGCGTCGAGTATCGTCGATGACGTTATACTCCGCGAGCGAAAGTGGGGGGAAAAAAAACTTTTTCGGTAAGTTTCATTGGATCGCACACTCGACGCGGAGAAACCAATATTTTTTTCGTCTCGTATCATTGTAGACGTGGAGATTGGATATTGGATGACGCATACGTTTTTGGGTTAGAAAAATACGGTCAGGTAAGTGCCCTTAACCTAGCGGTAGATGGAAGGTGCGAGTTGTCGCTTCGAGTAATCTTCGATTTGCGTTTACGCGGGGCTACGATGAGCGAGCCACGCTTGTACGTAAGGTATCCGTCAGTCGTCACCTTTTTTCGTTGAATACATACATGTTGAAACGTTTCGTCTTTTTTTTTCTACGATTCTTTAATAGCTATTTAGAAAACCACTCGTCGACGTCGTGAGATTGTTTCACCGTAGGAATTCACATGGAAAGCGGAATCTTCAAAGGTACGATTATGCTGCAGTTGTTTGTCGAGGGTGGAAAGGGTGATTGCGCAGGGGCGGTTTTCGGCCGGGCTCACTGGGTCAAACTGGAGCCGGAAAACGGGAGGCTGCGGGGAAGCGAAGGGTAGAAGAGTAGGTCAGGGCTGAAGTTTGCCGAGCGGTGTAAGGGTGCAACGAAAAAAAAAATGGTCATCTAACAATTTTTTAACAGATCACAATCGCGTCTTATCGGTTCGTCTCCACTTCGCGTGGTTTTCTTCGATGTTAATCTCGAACCGAACGCGGACTTAAAAAAACGAATGAAAATTCGAGAAAAAAATGGACGGTTATTCTAAAATTGTAAAAATGAATAAAAAATGTCTATCCTTGATGAAGTTTGATTATTTTTTTATGACTTACCTTGCGTTGTGCTTCCGCAGCGAATCCAGATTTCGTAGCTCTGTTGCAAGCCATGTTTATTGTATTATATATTTGTTACGAATAACGTTTGAAAACACACGGTACAATATCGTCGACGGACGGAAATTATCGACTACTCGTATTAGTTTGAGTTCGAGTATCAACACAGGAATTTTCCGATTGTCTCTCGAAAACGAAGTCTCTACCGTACGAAAGACGTTGCTCGACTGACCGTCATCGGGAGAGTCGCTATCACGATCGGTTACCGCGAGTCGTTTGATCCGCGATGGAAACGCGCGTTGTTACACTAGTTCGCGAAAGTGACGGCTGATTCCGCCACAATCGTCGATCGGTCGGTTACGTAGCGAGGATCGTATGAATCGCACGCTGTAAAATTGATTGCAAGTATGGTAGATCTCGTCATTAGCGACCCCCTGTTATCGCTCGATCGGTGTGGAATTTCATCATTCACGTTTCGTCTTATAATGACGACAACCGGTAATCAAATTTGCGAAAATGTCGAGTCTCGCGGTCTTTTTCCGCAACGATACTGCATCTATAAAACCATCGAAATCGATTGTATCATTCGATCAAAAATTTTGTTCTGTAGTCGCTACGCGTGAAGTAGAGCTGTAAGGGAATGACACAGAAAAAAAATCGTGATTTTAGAAGATTTTTACAATTTTTTCATGGAGATTTTGGGTTTTGGGGAAAATGAGTGGTGCATTCATACTCAGGGGATAAAATTACATCGAAATGGATCTATAAAAAAAATATTAAAAATCAAAATTTTTTTTCGATTTTTCGGCACAATACATTTTTTCACTAAATCATCGATAACTTTTTTCCCTTTAGGATTTGGCAGTCCACTTTGTGCTCAATCTCTTCGTTATGATTTTCCCTTCAAAACCCTTTTTTAATAATTAAAATCCGATGATTTTTCGATTTTTGGCAGAATTTCAAAGTTGGACCATCGATTTTTGCAAA
>JAPYZI010003969.1:0-23028 GCA_030523105.1 Ophioninae sp. A BG-2022a | reverse complement strand
AAACAAAAAAAAAAGAAGCAGAATCGAACCCGACAACACGAGCGACGACGAGACGAAAAGAAAGAAAAGAAGAAACAAAAAGCAAGAAAATAAACGACGATTGAACGACGAGAGTGCAGCACACGGGGGCCCCGCCCCCTCTCGTTTTTTCGGTAGGGTCAAGAACAACGAAGGTAAGGAAGAGAAAAGAAAGAGGCGAGAGATCGCGCGTGCGAGAGACGGTGGAAAGGAAATGGAGAGGCGAACGGAGAAGACAGGTTACTTTCCGAAATACGCGAATAATGTCGAAACGCACAGGATTTGAAAATACGCGAGGGAACGTTCTACCAAAAACGAAGGAAAAGGAGACGAAGGAAAAAAAATAAAAAGAATCACGAGAGAAAACGAAAAAGAAAAAAAGAGAGAGGGAGAGGGACGGAAGCGAGAGAAAGAACGAGGAGGGAACGAAACCTACGAGAGGATGAAAAAAAGTGCCGAAAGGGAAGAGGAAGAACGTCCGAAGAACAAAGTTGCTCGGGTGAAAAAAGTGGCATATAAATAAATAAATAAATATATACATATATATATATATTTATTTCAATAAATATAATATTTATATATATTATAAGAACATATATTTATAATAGTAAAAAATTAAATAATAAATACAAATTAAACAATAATAAGTAAATATAAATATGTATATATTATACGTATAGATACACACACATATATATATATATATATTTGTTTATCTATTCACATGCCACTTTTTCATCCGAGCAAGTTTGTTCTTCGGACGTTCTTCCTCCTCTTTCCTTTCCGCATTTTTTTATACACGTATATGTATATATCACATATACACACACGCGCGTGAGACGTGAGAAACAAGTTCATTAATAGGCGAATTAATTTAAACAAATCGATAAAACTATTAACAGCGTGTGAAGTTTGACGAGAAGCTCGAACGGTTTCACGTTATTTCGAGGCGTCGCGAAACTGGGTTTACTATCTTCTGACTAGAATTGCACTTCCTTCCCCCCCCCCTCTCCCCCCACCGCCATTCCGCCCAGCTCTCAGTCATCTTCTCTCCGTCTGCCTCTTTGTCTCTCCGGCTTTCTTCATCGTTTTATTTACTTCTTTTAATCTTCGTTCGCCCTTTCGCATTCTTTCTTTCGCCCTTCCCCCCCCCCCCCGCCCTCTCGCTCTCTCTCGCGTCATCGTCCCTCAACCGTTTCCTCGGCGCATATACTCTCCCGGAGATGTAAAACTTGCGAACACGTGACCGGATTGCAAACCGAGGAATAATGAAACGGAGAGGAAGAGAGGGTGAGAGAGAGAGAGAGAGAGAGGATTTACCGATGGACAGTGTTCGGTCAGTGCGCAAGAGCGTGGACCAGACTACGGCGGTAGTTCCGAACAGAGAGAAGGGACGGGTGGAACAAACGCGCGCAAACGTACATCCAAGTTGAGGCGGCCGAGAATAAAGAAATATTATGGCTCGAAAAACGCGTCTGCCTGCCCACTACAGCGAGCACAGGCGATAAACGAGGTATCGAAGCTCGCGCAAACGGGGAGAGAGAGAGGGAGATAGAGGGAAACGGACAGACGGATAGAGAGAGAGATATTTTATATCGCACTACTCCATGGGCTAAAAGGCCAACGTGCACTCATGACAGACATCAACAGAAAACGAAACGAAAAGGGACGAACCGAAAGTTCCATTTTGTATATATTTTGTTTTCTTTTTTTTTTTTTTTCGTACACGGTATGACATTTTTCCATTCGGCGGATTTGCTTTTGCAAATAATTCGTACGCGAAACGAACACGCTGGAATATCGAGCTCTCAAACGAACCGAGTGAGAATTTCTATTCGAATTGAGAATTCCAAGGGAAAAAAGTTTTTTTCTCTTGGAACTTCCGTTGTCAGATTGTCTGTAAAAATGATAAAAAAAAAAAAAAAAAAAAAAAAAAAAAAAAAAAAAAAAAAAAAAAAAAAAAAAAAAAAAAAAAAAAAAAAAAAAAAAAAAAAAAAAAAAAAACGTTGGTAAAAAACACGAAGAAAAATAAAAGGGAAATACTGGACGGAGGATGGAAACTGCAATCGGGTCCATTGGGGAAGAGGAACGGAACGGAACTGAAGAGGCATCGCGCGGGTCTTTCATAACGAGACCACACAACGGTCGAGTAGCCAACGCGCGCGAAGTATCGCCTCGTTCGTCCGGAGAAAATAAATTCTTCCGTGAAGTACTCAAAGTAAAAATGGGCGGAAACTTCGCGACGGGCGCAAACACGGAGAGAGAGAGAGAGAGAGAGAGAGAGAGAGAGAGAGAGACAGACAGTCAGAGAGAGAAAGGAAGCTTGAAAAAAAGAGAGAGAGATGGTTTTTCGTTTGGTTTGATTTGAATCGTTTAATATGCCCTAGCAAGGTATGGAGCAACAATTTTTTACAGAAGTAGAACGGTGAGGTATAAAAACAAAAACAAAGATGAGTAGCGATATTATCAGGCTTACAAAAGTCTTGATAAGTAAGGGTACGCACAAGTAAGAGAGAAAGAGAGAGAGAGAGAGAGACGGAGAGTGAAAAAAGAGAGAGAGAGAGATTGATTGATCGATTGATAAAATTTATTACGCCCTCGCGGACTTTCGGGCAACAGATATGTACATAATTCACAACATTCATAAAATAAAACAAAATAAGAATATGAGAATAACAATAGAACAACATAAAAATAAAATAAAATGAGAGAGAGAGAGAGAGAGAGATGGAGAGAAAGATATAAAGGGAGAGGGAGAGCAAAAAGCGAGAAAGATAGAGAGAGATGATGATGATGATGATGATGATGATACATTTTAATATGCCCCAGTAAGCCCTTTCGGCCAATGTAATGCGTATACAAAATAATAACAAAATATAACAGGAATAATAATGATAAACAATGGTATAATAATAAACTAAAAACTAAGCAACTAAAACTAAATCTAATAAAATAATGCTACATTAAAAACTAAGTATACAAATAAAAGCAAATAATAATAATAATAATAATAATAATAATAATAATAATAATAACCTACAGCAGCTTTGCCAGAAGCCAAAGTATATACTCAACTATAGATAGAGATTACGTGTTTCGAAACTATATAAACCAAAACTTGAGATAAATAATCCAAAACTTAAGACAAATAAGAGAGAGAAAGAGAGATAGAGGCTTCTCGTTTTGATCTTATTCTCCGCGTAAACGAGGAGAGTCAGGTTTTCGTACTTTTCTGAACCGCCTTGTTGGAACTTTTGGGGGGGGGAGGGTAGGGCATTCGAACGAACTCTCGAGTGCACGTCGCGCGCGTTTCGGGCCCGAGTGATTTATTCAGGGTTATTGTCCCCGGCACTTTGACTTTTTTCACCGTGGGCAGACTTTCGCGACCAACGAAAGAGAGAAAAAGAGAGAAAGGGCGAGAGAAAGAGAGAGAGAGAGAGAGACAGGAAGACCCGGAAAACCG
Source organism: Ophioninae sp. A BG-2022a (assembly GCA_030523105.1). Lineage (NCBI taxonomy): Eukaryota > Metazoa > Arthropoda > Insecta > Hymenoptera > Ichneumonidae > Ophioninae sp. A BG-2022a. Next base: position 19,547 of record JAPYZI010003969.1, on the reverse strand, counting down.
GCACCAGGAAGACGACGAACCGCAAAACAAGCACAGGAAGACGAAGAGAGCGTCCGTTTATTTTCTTCCCGGACCGAAGCCAGCGTCAACCGCGAGGATTCGCCATTCCCGAGAGTTCGAAAAAAAAAAAACAAACAAACAAACTTTCGTGGCAAACTTTTTAATATCTGCTCCTGAGGGAACATCCGATACAAAATAATCCAAAACTTGACCCGTTGAAGCTCACTAATTTCTAGCGTCTTGGTCTACAACAACCAGAAACTTCTTTTCCTCGTAACCCACGTTGGAAAAAAAAAAATAAAAAATTAACTCGAAAGTACTAAAATTTAATCGCTTTAATATCACGGGATCAAAAATACTTGCAACGCTGTAATCTACATTGTTATTAAGAACAAAAAAAAACTTATAACCGAATCCAACGTCGAATTGTCCACCCGGTTGGTCGTTAACCTTGGATTAACGGAGTGAAATATTCGTTGTAGTAAAAATAAATCCACGATTTTTCCAATAGATTTAGGCTATAGTTATCTGTATCTCGCGTTGTGCAAGTCCGATCGGATTATACACTAGGCGTCGTTGCAAAGACGAAGTTTCTAACCGACCAAACTTTAGCTACAGTTTTGCGAATGAGATCGAAGCTCGCAAACGTTGCCGGGCAACGGAAATAGTTATTTTTCAATATCTCTAACGTCTTTCAACAATTATTCGAATCTTTGTAGCGATTATCCATCCTTAAAACCTGAAGAAAAAAATATTTCGCAAAATAATTAAACTCGACGGGTGGGGGAGGGGGGGGATGAGAAAAAAATGTCATTGGATTGCAACATCGTGAACTTCGAGTCGATATTTGCGACTGGTTGGATTCAGTTCGTGTTTGACTCCAAAAAAAAATAATGGATTACTTTATACTACTCCTAATGTATTTCAACTCCAAACATTGGTTCCTTCATTTTTTCATATCTTCGAACCCAAATCCACGTATAAAAAAGTAGTGGGTTACGAAAAACGAGTGTCCGAGTTGGTCGGTTAAAACGGGAGGTAAACGGGGAACGTTGTCGCTCGATTCCGATGAGTTCAGTGGGTCATCGACCATAGTTGAACCCACAGGTCGCGTGCTTTGACCTATATTACTTTTCGCGTTTCATCGGGTTGCACGAATGCAAGAGCGGAGGATGGCGTTCGCGCGGGGTGGACTGGGGTCAGACGGGGATGACCATAACTTTCCATACAAAGCGCACACGCGCGACTTCGTCCCTTAGCTCGAAAGCTCCCGCAATATCCCCTTCGGGAATGGCGCGCGTCCATCCGCGCACGAATACGTTCGTGCACCGACGGATGAGAAACCCCGTTAGTCGAAGCGACCCTAGGTTCGAAGCGACCGAGCGAAAAAATAAAGCGACTGGGGTGTCGCGTTGAGTGGGTTGGGGGGGGTGGGGGTGGTAATCAAAGAGAGATCCGAACAGGGAGGATCGTTCGGTGCGTGAAGCAAACCAATGAGCCCTGCGCTTTAATGCGCTATCGTTAGGTGCAACAAATCCTATAGAATAACGCCGGTATTTATCTTAGAAATATACTGAGGTTTTCATCATTGGAATGCATGGTATTTTTTTTTTTTTTTAACGATGATGATGTTCATATCGTTGGAATCCAATGAAATTTGATCATTATCATTTTTAAAAAAAACCTTCGACCCGTGACGAGATTGAAGTTCGTTACGTAACGACTAAACGAAAATGATTATTTTGAAATTTCAATGTTTTTTTTTATTCACTGAAATCGTAAGTAAAATACCTCAATCATTATACAAATATTTATTGCGATGATCTAGAATTCAAATCTGAAAAAAAAAAAATATTTCGCTGAATAATCGATGTAAGGAAATTTCAAAAGTGAGGAAATCAAATTTCATTTGGACGCAACGATGAGAAATTCAATTTCACAACGCGTGACGGTATTTGAGCCACTTCAATCCTGCGAAACTGGGTCGTTTCTGGTTTTTTTTTTTCTTCGAGATATCACACCCATAAGTATTCATTAGAATATCTGCAAGTATTCACGGTCTATCTTTGGAATATACTTTTCAAGGGAAAATGCTTGTTTTTTTTTTTTCATTTTTCTTATTTTTAATAGATATTTTTTTATCAAATATTTGTTCAATAGCGGTGTCTTAAAATCAAAAAGTTTTGAGTCAGTCAAAACTAAAACTACAAATATCCATCAAAAATATGTGACCCTCTCTAGGCAATATATAAAATTGTAAAAATAACTAATTAAAAATAATTATCGAAATAAATAAAAATACACGTACTGCCAGAAAAATCCGATTTTCATTATTTATTTGAAATACTACAAATCTATACATTATTTATTTGAAATACTACGATCTTTGACACACACACACAAGTTTCACATTGACTCGAAAATAAATAAAAATAAATATATTGATTTTGATAGGCAGATAATAAATATGTGACAGAACTATCACGTTTCGCAGTAATGAAAACAAAATCCCCAAAATAATTGAATTCCAAAAAATATATATTCCGAAATATCCTAAATCAACGATACATTTTGATTCGATTGAAGACTCGTCCTTTCATTTTCGTCCACGTGCCGATGGACAGGGCGTTTCTTTGGATCAAACTTTAAAACTTTTTTCATCCGACCAATTTGGGAGGTACAAGAGCTCTAAGTATACGTTAACCGTAACGTACAGTTTTTGTAATATTTATAGCGGTTAGCACCAATCTTGGCCACAAGATCGGACGCGTGTAAATAACTTTAAAGCCGACTCTCCCCCCCCCCTTCCCCGTCCCCGTCCCGCGGCGCTCCGCGATCTTTTGCCAGGTCATCGGAGCTGATTAAGTTGCATCGGATCGGGCGAGCTCGCGTGTGCTAGTCATATTTACGTTACACGAATACACACGCGATAGATACGGTGCTGGGATTGATGCTAATGATGATACGCACCGTGAACGCTCGCTTCGAGTACTTCGAGTCGATCGGCGCGCGCACACTCGTAACTCTTTCGAGAAATAAAAAAAAAAGAAAAAAAAACAAAACAAAAACGGCGCGTACGTTACGGCCTCCCTTGAAGGTACGAATAAAACTGTTGGTGCGGGATGAAGATAACCGCGCAAAGCACCGTTAATGTCAAGCTACATCATAATCTAATCCGCGTATGTTTTGCCGCGTAAATGACAGTTTTACCCCAAGCTTGAGCACGGAATTAACGCCTCGATATACTTCGTCGCGGTTGTATCAACCCCTCGGGCTTAATTACACCTTCGTACTGTACCGTCCAAAAAAAAACAAAGTGGAAAAATTCATGACGCGTTGACGTTCGAGTACTCAGGGTACCAACCACTTTTCTACCTCTCTCGTAATTACCCGACGTTTTTATGGGGTAATATACTTAATTAAGTTTCGAGCATATTTGGTCCTCGAGGACCATTAAATTATTTTTTAAGATCCTTCAATCGAGACTCCACTTTAGAAGTCATCGGAAAGTAAAGGAAATAATTATAAAAAATACTTCGAGACGTTTATTCTAAATTTAAAAAATAAATACATTATTTTGTATTTTTTATACGAATAATTATTATTTATGCAAAATAATTATTTTTGTTAAGGAACGAACTTTGTAAATTTAAGTAAAGAAATTATTTGTTGTAAAAGAACCAACGAAGAATTTCCATGCACGTATAAAGTGACAAGACCCATTTCTTTTTTTTTTCAAGTAATAATTATTTGCTTATTAATCGTTTTACTATTAATTTACAATTAATACTCTTCATCACTCGTACATGGGAATACGAAACAAGAATTTCTAACTGAAAAAGTAAGTCGACAAAGTTCTCTTTTTTGTCACTTTTAATAAAAAAAAAATTAATTTGTTACCCTTCCCCACCCCCAGGAAAAATTAATTCTCCCTCACCCCCAACCCTTCCAGGGTCGCCTCTCGTAGTCAAAAATTACGAATCCCTTCAAAAAATACATCCCCGGCATAAACCAGATACAAAAAAAAAAAAAAAAAAAACAATGGGGGGGAGAGAAAAATAAACCGGGGGGGGGGGGGGGGGGGGTAACAATGCCAACAACAATGTTCCTCCGATCAGCTAAAAACCCCTTTTTCGCCAAAGAGCTTTCCACGCCTCTGACCAATGATTAAAAAAAATAAAAACAAAAAAAAAAACAAAAGTTCTCGTTTACTACGCGCACGTTAGACGCGTGTTGATTCCACGGGTTGGATGCCCGGGGAACGGTGCCTGGAACGGCGACGGGCGTCGCTAGAAGTCTCCCCTATTGATTTTGGAGAAAGCGCGAGAGAAGAGCGGGTGCCGCCGCAAGCACCCTCGCAGTAGCACAAGGCCCCGCGCGCAAACCCGGCACACGTATGTTTGCCGGTGCGTGCGTGTTTGCGCCCCCCCCCCCCCCCCCCCCCCCCCCCCGCCGCCCGGCGACCAAGAGGGCCAAACAGGAGAGAGCGAGAAGGAGAGCATTCCTGAAGGGACAAAGGGAGAGTAAAGGGAGGGGGGAAGGGAGGGGAAGAACGAACAGGGGATATTCACGTGCCAGTAGTTGATTACGAAAGAACGGACAGCGGTGTTGACGGGGGCGGAGGAGTGGGGGGTTAGACTCGCGACAGGAAGAGAGAGAGAGAGATTTATTTCGTACTCCGTCGGTACAACCGTCCTAAGAGTACCGTGGATATTTTCATGTAATAATGTAAGGTATAATAATTATTATATGTAATAATATGTATAACAATAATTGTACGTAATAATAATTGTATGTAATAACAGATGTATGATAATAATTGTATTTAATAATAAATGTACGTAATAATTTTCCTGTAATTTTCAAACGCATTACAAAATGTACAAAATCGCGGTCCATTTATAGTTATAATTTAATAAAGCAATTAAACAATTATCGTGGCGATGAGAGTAGTGATACCAAGAGTAAAAATAAAAACGAAGTATAATTTAGGTTGACTTGATAATAGTCATAATAGTGAGAATAATAATAGTAAATATTAATGAAGATGATAATAATGATAATAATGACGGGAAGGTTGATGATAATCATAATGAAGCTAACGGCAATATTAATAATTCATTTTCATAATAATAGTTATGAACAGAGATAATATAATAATAATAATTGAAATAATATCAATTATTATTATCATTTCGACCGGTTATTTAGTGAGGTCTGATGATATTCACAATAAAAACAATAGTAATAGGAATAAATAGGAAACATTTGTACACTTTCGAGATAAATTTTGTTTACCACCCGTGAAACATGTTTTTTTTTAGTCCGAATAGTCAAAATAAAGTCAAAATAAAAACGAAGTATAATTTAGGGAGAATAATAGTGAATATTAATGAAAATGATAATAACGATGGGAAAGTTGATGACACTCGTAATGACATTTGCAACAATATTAATAATTAATTAAAATAATAATAATAATTAACAATGATAATACAATAAAAATAATCATGAAAATAATATCAATTATTATTATTATTTTTAACTGTAATTTAGTGAGGCTTGATAATGTTCAAAGTAAAAAAACAATAATAATAATAGCAATAAATATTAAATATATAAAAAATATACAATTTTGGTAGAATCAGGGTAAGCTCGGACTTAGAGACTCGATGTATGCGCTTTCGAGATAAATTTTGTTTACCACCCGTATGTTTTTTTTAGCTCGAAGCCGCGCCGAAAAAATTTGGCACGAATGGTCGACCATTCGACAGCCTGAAATCGCAATTGAAGACAGCCAGCGAGATCGAGGGTTCTCGAGTGGATTGAGAACCCCTTTCTCCGTACACTTAGGTTTTGTTTGCACTTACTATGGACGATGTACTCCAAGTGGCATCTATGCGATCCTCGCACCCAAACAAACCCAAACATATACATACGTATGAAAAGTACGCGATGAAAGGAAACTAGAGAGAGAGAGAAAGATCCACAGACGTCACACTCGTCACGTTCTCCATACGTGAAATAATCTCGCCGATTGGCTTCTCCGTACTTCTCTTTGGCGACGAAACGCCCGCACGTAAGGTAGACAGAGGGCGGCCCAAAGTTTCCGCGCAGCTTAGGGGAAGCCTTACAGGAATGCCTCGGTAAAAGAAGAGTGAAAGAGAGAGAGAGAGAGAGAGGGAGAAAGAAGCCTTACATACGAAGGGACAAAAGCTTGTTGTTGCATCAACAAAAAAAAAGTATAAAAAGAAGAAGAACTAGATATTTCCTCACCTGGAAGGAAAAGGAGGGTTTGCGTAGAGCAGGGATTGGGGCAAATAGTTTTAAGAAATCTTCTCGAAAAATCACTGATTTACGCGATTTTTTTTTTTATGTTATAAACTAATCGGTCCGGTTTCCTTTTTATAAATATATACATTCATGCCGAATACAAAACGATTTTTTTACGTTAATTTATGTAGTATATTATAATTAAATAAATTGTTGAAACGACACGGTAAAAAAAAAGTCCTGTAAGATGTCCACGATTGCGGCCGCAATTTTGATGTGAGACAAAAATTTCAACAAGATTTTTAATCTGCAGGAAAGTTGCTATCGCGGTACGGTTTTTTTTTTAATTTGACGAAATGGCCGCGATTTGAATAAAAAGTATCGAATTTGGCCCATCTTTTCGACAGTTTTTCGTAAAAAAATAGGAAGATTAAAAACAAAAAGCTTTCATGGCGCGATAGAGAATGACGTTAAAAATGTTATCTCAAAATTGGAAATAGATATCTTCAAAACTCTTCCTTTGAAAGTGGACACCGTTTTGAAAAACACCATTCCGAGAAAAACGCGTTTAACGATTGTAGTCCTTTCTACAAGAAACGCGAAATTTTCAAAAATAACGGTTTTCTGAAAATTTCACACTGAAACGATCCCATAATGTCGGGTCCAGATTCGATGTAAAATTTTTTATCGACGTCCAGAAAAAAATACTAATAGTGAATAATAACTGTCTTTTTATTTTATTTCTAAATCCAGTTCGTTCCCTAAAATATTCCCTAAATCGCGAAATTAGAATTACGATTTGCCGCTAATAATTGCAACGACAACTGCAGCTACGATAACAATTGAATAGAGCAAATATTGAATGCGTACGTAAGATTAAACCTAAAAAAGTAAAACGAGTAGTTATAAATTGTTATTATTATAATATATTTAATAGATAATTAAGTATGTTTAAGAATAATTATCGATCCGCGATCCGGAAACGATAAAAAAAATATTATATCCAGATAGGAAATAATGAAAAAATCAAATAAATTATCAATAAATTGATTCATTACCATTAATTATTTAATTATAATTAATAATCCGCTCGTAAAAATAATGTAATGAAATTTCGGGTCGGGAAATCTCTTCCGGAGCGTCCAGTGGACGTGTCCTGGCGAAGATGAGATTGAAGTTCGCAACGTTGCGAAGCAACAAAAAATTATTATATTTTAATTTTTCCATTTTTGCTTCTTCACTGAAATCGTAAATAAAATACCTCAATAATTATACAAATCTTTATCGCAACAACGTAAAATTCAAATATTTAAAAAATATTTCGTCAAATAATGGACCCAAGGAAATAAAAAAAAAAACAAACAAATGAGAAAAGAAATTTGATTGCGTCGCAACGATGCGAACTTCAGGTTCATCTTGAGTATTGTTTTGCCCCGGTGAAGAAATTTCCAAAAGAAAATGGTATCGTGAAACGCGTATTTAGTCGGTGCGTCAAGCGCCGTTTGAACTTGACCCGTTAAGAGGCGCGTACTTGCGCAATCGTCAGAGAACAGCGATACCGAGGCTAATAATAAACATTAACTCAACGATTGTACGCTGTCGGACAGCGTGTGAATTAATCTCAAATAGATACGAAACCGCGAGAGCGTCGCGACACTCCAGATATCAAGCAATAGAGAGAGAGAGAGAGAGAGAGAGAGCGAGAGAGACGACGAAACAAAGAAAAGTGAAACGACGATACCGAAAACTCAATTCCACACGTATTATCAAGCCTGATAAGATGTCCCAGTCACCGATCCAACATTTGTCTCGCGCGTATTAAAAACCAAACAAACCTGTTTCGACGTATCGTCGCGCCCTTAACTCTCGCTTTCGAAAACTAACACAAACTCGTATCTTTATCTCTCGTAGCGCCAAGTTTATAACGTAGCCCACAGCTTTTATAGCACCGTTTTTTTCTTCATATTTGCCCACTTGATCCAAAGGTATGTTATATCGAGGTCGCGATAATAATCAAACCGAAATAATACATTATTATCAATTTCGTACTTAATCGTCATTTTCAGTTTCCCCTTTCCACCCGATATTACAGCAATACTAACGATCCTAATAATTATAAAAATAGTAACAATAAATATTGATTTCAAATATAAAGCAAATAAAACGAAATAATAACAATAATAATAATAATACGAAAATCAAAAGTATAATTCAAATATTGAAGCTGAGCAATTGAGTAATAATATTTAATTATTATAAATTCTTCGTTATAATAATTCATTCCAAGAAAAATAACAATAATAATAAAATCGAAAGTGTTAATAACAATGCTCGAGTTTAATAATTGAGTAATGCATTTTTAATTATTTATTTTATGTTAGTAATATTAATACGTATAATTATTAAAATAATTGTATGGACTGTTATTGTTAATATTGAAGAAAATAATAATAATAATAGTAAATTCAGGAATTTTTCGTCTAAAAATGCCATCGGTTTATCCCCAACATTGTTTTCTCTCCCCTTTTCATCCCTCCGACGCCCGTCGTACATGTCCGGCTTTTCTCTCATCCCTTTGACCGTAAAGTATTGTCCTCGGTAAAATATTGTCCTCGGTCAATATTTGACTCATATCTCATTCATGCTTCATCGAATACCGAATTTCCATCGATTCGTCAACAAAGCTCAAAAGGACACGACGAAGATTGAGACAGAAAAAAAAAATCTCGGGTTTCCGAATGCGTATATGTCGAAATAGGAATGGAAAATTGATTAGGGAAAAAAAATCAGCTACGAGGCGTTATGAATCTTGCCAGAAATCTTGGTCAATGTTCGGGCTCCCAGAATCGGACAAGAATAATTGGATGGATGACCGCTGTGCTCAGTATTGACCTGCGAGTCGAATACAAACCCAAACAAACAAAAAACTCGAACCAACAAACCCAAACAGACCCTGAATTCTTCTCGAAGACCACGAAGTTCTTCACCCAACGATACCTACCCAATTTTCAAATTTTTTTTTTTTCGTTTAACGTTCGTCTCTTCGAAATCTTCAATTTTTCCATTAATTGGCGAGCCAATTTCGTGATATTGGCAAATTTTGCAAACGCCCTCTCGATTATTCGCCCCGGGACGGGGCAAATGCCGCGTCGAGTCCTTCGCCGAGAGGGCACAATGCTGACGAGTCGACAAATTGCGAACGACTTTTCTCTCTCTCTCTCTCTCTCTCTCTCTCTCTCTACGACGTTCCGTCGAATGGCAGGCGCGACCGACCGATCTACACTGTGGTACGTGGTTGCGTGTATCGTACGGATACGAAATCACATCATTTGCGTCCACGTGTGGGTCTCTCTATTAACGCGAACGTATGTGTACCTCGATACCAGAGATGATTGATTAATCACGTAGACGTGCTCTCTTGAGCTCTATACGTGTGAGAATCGCGCATGTGAGCGCGACACACATATACTCCCGCCCAAAAGTATCACGAACTTTGTAATTCAGACTTTTTTATAATACGGACTAAAAAATGTAATTTCATTTCATTAAATTTTATTCAAGTACATTCAATTATCTTTAATCGAAGTAAATTTCATTTAATTTAAGGAAATTCTATTTAATTCAAGTAAATTTAATTTAATTTATGGAAATTCAATTTAATGCAAGTAAATTTAATTTAAATAATTTATGGAAAATCAATTTAATGCCAGTAAATTGAATTTAATTGAATTGAATTTAATTTAATTATTTCAACGCGGATAAAGTCAGCTTAGTTTAGACATTTTTTAATTGTGTTTGCAATTTTTTTAAATATGTACTTTGTGCAATGATTTTGAAAACGCCTTGAAAAGTAACGATTTCGCGCACGTTGCAAAATCGCATTGCTGCACCCTTGAAAGTACTGATGTCTTCGTTTAGTGACGTTTTCGAAAAAGTGATAGGTAGTTGTACCTCTTCGTTTTTTTTTTTAAACTTCGCCATTTTTCTTTTTCACAAAGACATCAACATTTTCCAAAAAATTGTCCGGTTGCCGACAATTTTGGAAATTTTGGTAAAGAAATCTAGAAAACAAATTCAGATTTTCCTTGACAACGAAATTGCCATTTCAACCCCCGGACTCAACACATTCCAGGCCTCACAGTCATCGAGTTACGCCTCACGATACCGGATTTTCGAAAATTAGCGTTTTTCAAAAAACAATTTGATATTCCCGCAAAAAAAAAAAAATTGCGTTTTTTTTTTAGTAAAAAACGAAACTGCTTTCAATAATTAAATTTAAAGATTTTCTCGGTGAACGATGAGGTACAACTATTTCTGAAAATCCAGAGTGAGGTTTTGCGAAAATCGTGAAAACAAAACGGCGTTTTTAAAATGACGTACCAAGTACGTGAAAAAATGAAAAATGAAAATAAAAAAGCAACGATTTTTTTTTCTACGAGATATTTGATTTTTTGTCCGCTAAGAAAATCACAAGATGTTCGATACTTTTGAACGCGACTGTACGTATATAGCGGGAGAGAGAAGGAAACAATAAGCGGGGTAATATGGAACGCGAAGTTAAAGAGAGAACACTACACGAAAGTTTGCATGGTTGTAACGCAAACGCGATATTGGAATAACGATCCGAACGTTTGCATCGTTGCGACGCAACGAAATATATCGGTTTGCGTTTTATCTTAATTTTCACTACCCGGACAATAATAACGACGCTAATAATTGCAACGACAACTGCAACAACGATAACAATTTAATTGAATAAATATTTAATGCGTACATAAAATAAATGCAATTTTTTTAAATGCTCAAGCGACAACTCAAACAACAATGTGAAATGAATATGATAAAATTATCGACGATTTGTTGAATCGTAAGCAGTAAATCCAACGGGAAACAACGGTAAATTTATTAAGACTTTATCAGATTAACGAATAAACAATAGTGACGATTAAATATACGGAGGAAACGCGATAAAATTGTCAATAATTCATCATATCGTAACAGCTAGATTGTAGTAGATAGTGATTATTAATAATTTAATAATATTTAACAATAATGAAATTAGATGGAATTTGAAAATATATTAAATAGTAATGATTAAATCGAAAGAATAATTGATATATTTATGTTAAATAGAGAGGAATCATAATTAAAAACTTTTTTTGGGAAGTATATTTTTTTATGAGTTTTAAAATTGACGAATTTAAGGATTTTTTAAATTGATTAATTAAAAGTTTGTGAAATTGACAAATTTGATGGTTTTAGAAATTGACAAATTTGATGGTTTTTGAAATTGACAAATTTGATGGTTTTTAAAATTGGGAAATTTGATGGTTTTTGAATTCGACGATATTTCGGGTTTTTGAAATAGACAAATTTGATGGTTTTAAAAATAGACGAATCAACGGTTTCACAATTTCGGCAAATTTTTATGTAAAAATATTTTTTTTGTTTGCAAGATGAAAGATGAATTTTCGTTGCATTCCAACGACTTAAACTTCAACGCTAGCCAAAATGTTCCGATCGTCGAGTTAAACGCGTGGCCACATTCTCGTCATTCTTCGATCTCCAATGATTGGCAAATGGGTGTTACGGTTTATTGCACTCGATTTGATGGAGGAATGTGGGAGGTAAAAATACGCGGAGAAAAATATCGACAATCGATGCAAAATTATCTACCATTATCTCGATTCGATCGGTCGACCAGTTACACTCTTTTCTTTCCCGTGCTCGATCACGAGAATTTCGTTTAGCAACATTTCTTTTTTTATCCCCCGATAGATTCTCGTTTTTCTTTTCCTTCTTTTTCTGCGCTCCGCACCTCAGAGGTGAAAATGCAAGCTAACGGGGTATGAGTCATACGTGAGGTTTGTCGGAAGCATTCAACAAGACGGACGTTCAAACTCGTATCGTTCGGATGAAAATTTCATTTCTTTCGTTCTTGTCATTTTATTTTTCGCCAATTCACGATCCGAAAAAATTACGCACAATTTTGTAAATTTTTTTGAGAGATGGAGTTCACGAAATCGAAACGACGGGCTGCAAATAATTATCGAAGTGCATAATTATTACGATTAATGATAAGGATTAATTATCAATCAAGATTAGCAATTAATCATTAATTAATGGTTAATAATCAATCTCCATTACTTATTGAACAATAATTGATCATTAATCATTAATGATTGAGATCATAATTAACTCTAAATGATGAAGAAAAACAAAACATTTTTTAGATTATTGAAAAATAATAGTAAGTGAATAAATTATTTTTTTAGCTCTAAATGATAAAACAAAGGCAAAACAGGTCATTTTCTTCGATTCAAAAGGAACAAATAAAAATGAACAAAACAATTTTTTCAATTCGAAATCAAGAATTCCCTTTTTATTAATTGTGTATTTTTTCATGAATTACAAAAATTGGTTGAATTTATAATTTTATGAAAAAATACAAAATAAATAAAAAGAAAATTCCGCTTTTTTTAAACAAAAATAAATTACCGATAAAGGTGATATTGTGAATTGTGAGAAATTAATAAAAAAATGTGTTCATTCGAATCCTTCACCTCTGGAATGGTACATCGCGTCATCATGGAACTCAATAAATCTCATATTCGTAGAATATCTTTGAAAAATAAAATGGGACACTTTTTTTATCGCAAAAATACAAAAGGTTATAGCGAGCTCGAAATATCGATTGGATCGTTGAATCGAGGCCCAATATCGTGGGTGTTCGGCTCGACGGTTGTATATAGCGTGTGTCACGCTAACGAGCGATAGGAAACTACTGTTGCGATAAAAATATTTTGTTATTGCGCTCGTCCACGAGCTTTGTTTCCATATCTCCCCGAACACCATTCTTTTGACTTTTATTTCCTCAAATATAATAACGAGGTTGTAGTCTCGTTTGTACGATTAGAAAGAGATAAAAAAAAAAGTCTCGGGACGAGTTCGTGCAAGCGTAAAAAACAAGGTAATCAATGCCCGTTTGTATTTCATTCTACCACCGCTAGAGTTCCGGCATTAGAGTTTACGATGAGCCGACGAAGATCGCCGTACCGAGAACGATCGATAACTTCGTTCTCTCTCTCTCTCTCTCTCTCTTTCTCTCATATCCTACGTATAAAAAAACACTTGTCATCGAAACGGAAATGATAAATATTTTGGCACAAGCGACACGTTCCGTCGCGGGTGTTGTTAAAAAAAAGAACGAAACAAGCTACAGGATAAATAAATTCTGCCACTGAGGTCACCATATACGAACCTGTGTTACGTAAGTCAGCGTCATTTTTACACACACAGACATACACGCGCATGAACGAAATATGGAAAAACCTGTTGGTCGATCGGATGGAGAAATTTTCGCGTATGGTCATTGCGATCACGATTGGAATCATCACCGCAATCATCATGGTCGGGATTATCATCAACATGGTCATTATGATCGGGATCATTATTATCATTATCATCATTAGCATCCATAACATCATCATTATTGACATAATAATAATAATAATAATCATCATCATCATCATCATCACCATTAATATAATCATCGCCATGAACATAATAATAATAATAATCATCATCATCATGATCAATGTAATCATCGTCATGATCATCAATCATCATTACGATAATGATCGTTACAATCATCATCACAATAGTCATCATTATGATGATGATCATAGTAATCATCATTATTATGATCACCAGAGTCAACATCATCGTCACCATAATCAACATCATCGTCATCATAATCATCATCGTTCTCATAATTATCAGAATCATCATCACGATCACCATGGTCATCAACATAATTATTATAACCATCATCATCATGATCACCATGATCATCAACATAATGATTATAATCATCATCATCATCATCATCATCACCATGATCATCAACGTAATCATTATAATCATCATCATCATCATCACCATGATCATCAACATAATCATCATAATCATCATCATCATCACCATGATCATCAACATAATCATTATAATCATCATGATCATGATCACCATGATCATCAACATAATCATTATAATCGTCATCATCATCATAATGATCACTATAACCATGATCATAATGATCACTACCACCATGATCATAATGATCACCATTATGATCATCATCGCGCGAAATTCCAAAAATCGTTCTTCACGCCAAACTGTGCGTTCCTACATTTGTCTTCGAAAAAAAAAACCCCCAATGCCAAGCAACACCTGGATTTATATTTCACGGAAAAAAATATCACGAGAAAAGTCCGTTTATATTTCAATTAAAATTCTAGGAAAAAACGAAATACTTCGAAATACATATATAGAACGAAAATGCTCTGTAGCAGAATACCAGGTATCGGCGAGCCAACGGACATCGAGTTCCGAAAAAAGAAAGAGAACAAGCGCGGTGAACATTTGCCTCTATCGATCGAGCGCACGAAAGAAAGGGATAAACAAGGCTTCTCTCGAGACCGCGTCGTTTGTTTACTCGATGCCGGGACGTGCCCTGTACTTTTTTCGAGAGTCTATGCGAATTGATCTTCGGACATGCTAAACTAATACGCGAAGATCGTTTTACTTTCAACAAAGAGACTTTTGTGAGATCGAAAAAAATTACTTACCGGGTCGGAAGATTCACCGGGCGTTGTGTAGACCAAATCGGCGATCCTGATGAGTTTTGTCTTTCTCGTTTCACCCCACGCGGCAAATACAGCTCCTTCTTACGTATTTACGTACCTCCGATCCGTACGGAATACTTCGATTCGAGATGTGAGGAGGGGGCGGGGGGGGCGCACGCGTGGGTCGTTTCCGTGATGGAGCTGTGATCGATATTCGTTCGCGTTCTTTTATCGCCCTCGATCGCTCACACGCACACAAACACACCGGAAGTGGATCGTATCGTAAAACGGGGCAAAACCAACAAACAAAAAAGAAAAGAAACGAAAATAAAGAGCACGCGACACTTGTTTAAGCGCCGATGCACACTCGTCGGGACACTTGTAACGCGAGAACACTTTTTTTATTTTTTTATCCCTCCCCCGACTACTTCAAACTGACGACTCAAGCGTTTCTCTATCTATCTCTCTCTTGCTTATTTTCTACGGATTGTAATTGCTATCGCGAATTTTTTATTACGAGTACGCGCACGCGCACATACACGAACGGAAGCTTCGAAATTATTTTCCGCGAATGATAAGGACGAACGGATACGCGGAAGGAACAAGCGCGAATGCGTCCTATCGCGTTGAACTCGCGCTCGAGACTGAACGCGTACTAACGTATCGGTGAGACTCGAGCGCCCCCTCCCCCCTACTCCTCGCCCGTCAAACGAAGCTATTGGTGTCTCGCTCGCGCGGCCGCTGCTCCGAGCGAGCTCTCGAGAGACACACGCCGTAAACATCGAACGCGAAATAATCGGACTGTTACAGTTTTTGAAGGAGGAACACTTTACCTTCTCGTATTATCGCACTTTTACGATTCTCGATCCGTTGCCGGCTAGAATGAAATTTTTACCTGTCCATTAATCCGTTCCAATTTTTATCGCAATCGTAGGCGTTTCACAGCTCGACCGTTTCCAACGTGCAAAAACCCGTGGCGAAACGAATTGAGATATTCAACGACTTTTTTTTTTTCTTTTTTTCATTCAACACCCGACGATTGCTATAACTCTCGATTATAAATTACACGAAATATTCGCACTTACCGCCGGTTCGAGACTTTCCTCGAACTCCTGTCCGTATATCCCCTCGACGTTTTAACGACGTTACTTTTCGAAATTCGATGACAATTTTACGATGTCGCGCGCGATCGATAACGAGCTTCGGACCGTTCTCCCGGCGAAAGGACGCGGTCGACGCGCTCTTCGCGGACGTTTGTCAAACTTCTTCCGCTCTCTGTTTCTAAAAGCCCATTCCCACTAATTTATGAATTGAAAAAAATAATCGCGTATTGACGATTAATTATGTAAACGTTGAAGCACTTATTAACTAAAATAAAAACGAATTTTCGTTTTTTGTTATCACATGAACATCGAAATAATAATAAAAAAAATAAATAATCTCCGAATACGACACTTGTACTTGGAAAAAAATCCTTCAAAAAATCCGACATATTGATTACGAAACATTACACCTCGTATTAATTCTAGCGTTAGTTAACGTTCTTTAATCAATAAAATAATATTGCGTATGTAATAATAATTGTTTTTCTCATTATTTTGCAATAATTATCATATCATTATAATAATATTATAATACTTACAGTAAAAAATACGTAATAATAAAAATAATTATTATCTTTTGTTGACCAATAAAAAATAGTAGGTGATAAGAATTAATGTTAATTTAATATTACTGCTGTTATAAATTATTATAAACAATTATGATGACTTCAATATTCAATAAAAGGATTACTCAACTTATAATATTATCATTATTATTAATATGAAATAATAATAACAATAATTAATAAATAAATAATCATTTTTAAATAATAATAATAATAACGATCCACGAACATCACTATTGAAAATAGACATCCGGAGGATTTTGGAAATTAAAATGATTGATTATTAATTTATAAATAATTCTTGAGAATGAACTTATTATTATAAGTTTTTATTGTTACACACGCGTATTTCAATATTATAATTGATAGAAATGAGAGAGAAAAAAAGTCATATTTCTTGAACGAATCGGGTCGTCGAATGCGCTCGTATTACTTCCCGCGTATATCCAGATATTCGTCTCGAGGAATATGCACCGCCACGTACAACGAATATTCCTCGGGTTTGCGGAAATTTTATCGTGCGACGATTATAAAAGTGCTGCATACCGAGGTCTATCGCGACGCCATTTTATACCCCGCGCGACGATTCGGTGAAAAATTGAAAGGAGCGCGAAAATAAAACTAGACGCGCCTTTGTGTATTCAGACGCGAAGCGATATCGCCTATAAAATACCGTCATTATCAATGGATGACGGTAAAAAACGCATACCCTTTGTTCTTCGTTCCACGGTCTAATCGTATCGAGAAGTTCGGAAAAACACAAAAATAGTACACATCAATATCGACTTTGTCGAGTCAGAGTTTGTCTCTCTATTCATGATTTTATTTATTTCTTGTTTTTTTTTTTTTAAATCCATAACTATAGTTCTTAATGCAGCTTGTGTTTTGCGGTTTTAGCGATACACGCTTTACACAAAAATCGGATTGTTCGTAAACTTGAAGTTCGCGTCGTGTCCACGAAATAAATTTTTCAAAATTTTTATTCATTGTTTTTTTTTTTTATTTCTTCTTCATTTTCGTCTCTTTCTTTTTAGTGTTTAAACTATTTTTTTTTATTTATTTCTTTCTAATTCGAAGTCGTTCCATAATGGATTTCTAAATTCAGGGTTCAGAATAATTATCTTGGTATTTTTCTGAGGTATATTTGGATAAATAATGTACAGCAATCGAAAAACGTTTTTTTCGGTCTCGTTGCATAAAAATTGACTATTATTTATTCACTATTTTCATTGTGAATAATTGTCAATAAATAATCGTCCAAGAAAATGATTATTTTCGTTGTAGAAAAATAATTATAAATGAAAAATAAAAAATTATAAATAATTATAAAATTGTAAGTGCAGAAAAATTACATTTCTCGTTGGGTAAAAATACTTATTTTCGTTGTAGACAAATAATTATAAATAAATAGTTGTGTAAAAAAAATGATAATTTTTGTTGCATAAAAATAACCATTTTCAAAAAAATTCTTATCGTCGCATCGGAAAGATAATTTTCGTCGCAATAATTGCAACGTTGCGACCTTCAATCTCGAGATTAATTGGTCATCGACGAAAAAAGCCTTAATGCCTATCTCTATTATTTTGAGCAACGAATTTTTAACTTTTTGATTTTTCAATAGTATCTCTCACGCCGTGTTTAATTGAAGACAAAATTCGGTTGAAGGTACGTCTGCGATACGAAGATTATTTTCATCGAAAAAATAATGGAAAAACTTGGGATAATTCTTTTAATCATTCGAATGTCATACAAACTTTGAAATTTACAAAGTTTTCACGATGTACATATTCTTTTTTCGCTACTATACAATCCTCTATATCTATGCACATAAATTGTAGACTCTGCACTCGCGTTTACGGCTTCCTTCCTTGCTTGACGTTGTGCTCGAAAACATTCACCGTTTGCGGCACTTTAAGAGAGAGAGTCGGTGGGAAAAAGAGACAATTTTTTTTCCATCCAACGAATAAGGTATCGCGATTGGACTGCCTCAATTTTTCGAGCGTTAACGAAGTCGGGACGATAATTAAAAAGGTAATTTAAAAAAAAATTATATAAAAAATTATTTTAAAAAACGACTCTTAGTTTTGAGACTGGGGGAGAAAGGCGTTCTCACTAATCTCCGGAAATGAAACGTTTCGTTTCGACAAACGACCGATAAAGCTTTGGAAAAAAAATTAATTGAATTTTTGTTTTCAATTACTTTGTCGTAATTTACGTCGCATGTAAAATTCAAATAGAATCTTGGTTATTGAATCGAATTATTTTCAAAATCAACGCTTCCCAAGGTCGATCAATTTTTGATAATTTTCTGCAAGAAAAATGACCGAAATGAAAAAATGACGGATCCCGATCAAATTTTTTAGCTGACCGATAAATATCGATGGGCTCGAAGTTTTCCATCGTTGCAACGAAACGAAACTCATTGTTTTTCGATTCTTCAAATTTCTCTACACTAATATTCGTTACAAATTTTTCAAGCTTTTACAATATATTCCAAAATTTATCGAACAATTTTCTAAGTTGCTCACTTTCAAATCGAATATTCAAAACTCAAATAAAAAAACAATACACTTCCAATATTATTGCATTTGTTAAAACATTTCATAACAAAGAAAAAAATATTACCCAAATCCCGAAAAAGCAGTTGTTCCCCAAAGAAATATTTCGAAAACGCAAAAAAGATCTCAAGCAAAAACAGGGTCAAAAAACAAAAAACGTTTCAGGGCAACGAGGCAACTGTCAAAACCCAAAAAAAAAATCATACCAAAAAAATAAAAATCAATCGAGAATTCACCGCGAAGTCGATTTCGAAACGGAGAGCGAAAGTTTTCGCGGAACCCATAAGATTATCTACCCAAAAAGAAAAAAAAAATCCCCAAACAACCCAAACGCAAACCCAAACCCAATGTTGAATCCATTAAATTCCCTCGACCGGAAAAACAGCCCGAATTCAATTTCTCCTCAACTATCCCCTTCGA
>JAPYZI010003968.1:0-22736 GCA_030523105.1 Ophioninae sp. A BG-2022a | reverse complement strand
ATAAATAAATAAATAAATAAATAAATAAATAAATAAATAAATAAATAAATAAATAAATAAATAAATAAATAAATAAATAAATAAATAAATAAATAAAAACAACATATTTCCTTTTTCCTTTTTTTTTTCAACATTGAAAAATCGTGAACGACCCGAGAGGACATCGAGTCGCGGCAAATGTGACGAAACACGACTCAGGACTCGGTGAAGATCTCGAGAAGAGCAATCTTGAATAAAGACCGAAGTGGTCACGAATGCCAACAGCAGGTTGGTTGAATTTCATCGAGCTGGATTAATGATAGCTCCAATAATAACAACAACAACAAAAACAAGAAAAAAAACAACAACAACAATAACAGCAATAATAATAACAATAATAATAATAATAATGAAGTACGTCTGAGCCAAGAGATCACCACGATTCGAACTAATGAAAAGTGACCCGGTATCACGACCTCATCGTCGCAATTCACCATATACGTATCTACACGATCATCCTTCTTACCCACACATACACGTATATCAATGTTTTTTTTTTATTACAGTAATATCCCTCGATTGATAAAAATAATTATTGATCGTTTCCGCGAGCAATTCTCTTTTCTCCGGTTGTCACGATCATCAACGAAGCCACGTATATACCGGACGAATGATCGCACGAACGTATCCGCAATTTTAATAATTGCATTTCGATCAAATTCTTTACGATCCCCTTTCCCCACCTTCGACCTTCTATTTTTCCCGAGGCGATTCTCATCGACAATGTCATTGGATTTTTCGGGTTTTTTATTTTTATGATAAATAAATAAATAAATAAATAAATAAATAAATAAATATTGTTATTGGTAGATGATAGGATTAATAATGGAAATATAATCATTGATGAATTTAATAATTTAACGTTAGGAATTGTATTATTTTAATAGAAATGTATAAGTATTAATTGTTATTTATGATTTTATTTTTTATTGTTAATAAATATTTAATTATTTATAAATATTAAGTTTGGAATAATTATGGAATGAAACAACGTAATAAAATGATTATTTATGATAATAATAATTATTATGAATTAAATAATAAATTTAAATGTGTATGAATGTATTATGAATTATAGATGGAAAATAAAATCATTGTTTCTTTTATTTATTATTACTTCAGTATTATTGGTTTGATAATAATATAATTAGAGAAATTTTATTGATTATTATTTTATTAGTATTTATCGATTAACCCTTTTCAACTTTGAATTTTTCGTTTAACATTGAATTTTTAATTTTGCAGCGATCAAAAGAAAAACAAATGCCTGGTCGCTTCTAAGTGAATCTGCATTTGTAAAAAAAAAATTTCCCTCAATTTAATTGTTCGATACGTACAAACCGTTTCTATCAAACTCGAAAAAAATCAAAAAGGTTGTTCTCTTTTCGATTTTGGAGCCAGAAATTTTTGCACGATTTATTTGTTTATTTTTTATTCATTTTTTCACTCGGTAGACTCGAGATGGAAATTGGCTGATGGAATATTCCGGGTTGTTTAGCCGTGGAATAATATCGGCTCGAGGTACGTTCCCTCGACGATATTCAAGTGGGTGAAAAGGAGTCGATCTCGAACGGTGAAATGATGATGGCCTCAAAAATAACACATCGCGGATATGGCAGGCTGTTTGCGTAGCGGTTAAGGAAATGTCGAAAAATAAAAGAAGAAAAAATTATAAAAAAAAAAAAAAACAAAAAATAATAATAATAATGAAAAAATGGAAAATAAAAAACGACAGGAAAACAGAGAGAGAGAGAGAAAAACGTGGAAGTTCGCATGCGGTTAATAATCGATAAACGATAACGATTTTCGCGCCTCCCCCTTAAATCGAGAAAAAAGAGATTTTATGGAGGAAAGAGAGCTTTTAAGGGGGAAAGAAAGATTTTAAGGAGAAAAGAGGGGAAAAGATGGATTTTAAGGGTCGAAGAGTGACTTTAAGGGGGAAAAATACGGTTTTCAAGGGGAAAAGATCAATTTTAAGGGGAAATGGTGATTTTAAGGGGAAGGGGTGTTTATAAGGGGGAAAGAGAAATTTACGCAGCTTGAAATGCTTCATTCTTTTTCCTACGGTACTTTCCTCGATCAATCGTGATCCGGTCCAAATACGTTACGCACAGGCGGAGCTCCGACAATCCGAGGCTCACCGGAGGCTAACGAAACGTCGAGTTTACGAGATCATTTTTGTTCTCGTCCCACGCCTCGCGTGGGACGGAAGAGGGTTACGAGATCGCTCGATTTTTCGAACTCGCGATGCGACAACGCTCGGGAAATCGTTGGGATTACAGCAAGTTTTTTTTTACCGTTGTAGCAAATATTATCCCTTGAACAAACCCAAACAAACCCAAACAAACAAATTTTTAATTAATATTACTACTGGGCCAAACCCAAACAAACCCAAACAATAATTTTTTAATTGTTCGCTTAAAATAAGCTTTTTCCTTTTTAGGGCAGCTTGAAACCCTTTTCTTATCAGGAAAGCCTGAAATGGGCCCTTTTCTTATCAGTGAAACCTAAAATCAGCCTTTTTCTGAACGAGGAAGCCTGAAATAAGCCCTTTACTTATCAGGGACGTCTAAGGCCCTGCTCTTATCAGGAAAACCTAAAATGAGCCCTTTTCTTATCAGGAAAACCTAAAAAGAGCCCTTCCCTTATCAGGAAAGCTCTTTTTTTTTAACAGGGACGTCTAAAACCCTTCCCTTATCAGGAAAACCTAAAATGAGCCCTTTTCTCATCAGGAAAATCTAAAATGAGCCCTTTTCTTATCAGGAAAACCTAAAATGCGCACTTTTCTTATCAGGAAAACCTAAAATGCGCACTTTTGGAAAACCTAAAATGAGCCCTTTTCTTATCAGGAAAACCTAAAATGAGCCCTTTTCTTATCAGGAAAACCTAAAATGAGCCCTTTTCTTATCAGGAAAATCTAAAATGAGCCCTTTTCTTATCAGGAAAACCTAAAATAAGCCCTTTTCTTATCAGGAAAACCTAAAACGAGCCCTTCCATTATCAGGAAAGTTTCAAACGAAAATTAAGGTCCTACGAGGCCCTAATTTTCACGAGCCTTGTCAAACATCCATATGGATAACAAAAAAATTTTTAAAAAATTTTTAAGATGTTTCAAAGACGTTTCAACAAAAGTTGTGACATCCAAACTCTCGAAAATGGCGCACGAAAGCTACTCTTTTATGTATTTTTTTTTATTGCATCAAATTTTCATCCAATTGTTCGTCCATTCGCTGATCCCTGTCCATTAAACGGTTGGCTCACTCGCCGTCACGTGACACCTCTCTGGCCGTAAATGTATTTACGATAGTAGATAAAAAGCGGCGAGATAAAAATCTCGGGAAAGGAAAACTCGGTTTCGTAATTGTCGAAAGGATGCGGACAATGATCGGCTAACTGGTATTTCGCGGAGTTATATCGGCGACACGGTCAATTCTCATTTTGAATTATTGTTCCCGTTAAACGACCGGCCATTCGGAAATCGAGATGAATTTCGCGAATTCCAGCCAACCGGGAAATGTGGAAACGTCTCGTAATTGTTCGAAGGATGATTAAAGCGTGTTTATAATTGTTACGATAACACCTGACTCGTTATTCAACCGAGATAACTGTTCGTCGAGGAATCAGTGATATTTGCCAATTGCGGAATATCGTAAAACGGACGTTGTGTGATAATACTTCAAGTTTTACGGTTCCCGAATAATCAAGGATTGTTAATGGGGGATTATTTTTCTAGATGGTTGATTATTGATGATATTTTTTTGGAGTTTTTTTGTATTCAAAATTATTTATTTATTTCATTTATTATATATTATTATTGATAAATTTAATTATACATTTTTATTTATTATAGATTATTATAAATTATAAATTATTTATTAAACGAGGGTTAATTATGATTTATCACACGTTATTATTTATTATACATTATTTTTGATTATACGTCATTTTTTATTATAAATTATTTTTTATTATACGGCATTATTTATTATAGATTATTTTTTATTATACGTTATTATTTATTATAAATTATTTTTTTATTATACGTTATTATTTATTATATAATATTTGTTATTATACGTTATTATTTATTATAAATTATTTTTTATTGTATGTCATTATTTATTATACAATATTATTTATAATACGTCATTATTTACTATAAATTATTATTTATTATACGTCATTATTTATTATAAATTATTATGTATCGAGTTTCTTTGGATTCGTTTAGGTTTGTTTGGGTTTGTGTGGGTTCGCGTAGATACGATAAATATTCCAAACGCCATGAAATGATTGGTTCTCCGATTACGGGTTGATAGCTCGAAGGCCGGCTCTCGAACCGATTGCTCCGATTGCCCGACGCCCTGGTTGTCCGATTAGTGGTCACCATCGTTCCGTATAATGAGCTCATACGCGTGTACAACATCCAATAAGAGTTAAAAGAGAGAACATAGGAAAACGTTATTACGGCAAATTATTCCCTTTCTGCGACGCAATAATCGTATGATCATTGACGAGGAGTCGTGGGTGCGACCAAGACGATCGAGATGCGGCAAGGTCGCGTCTGTCGAGATCTAATGCAATATGTCTTCTGCCGTCCCATTATGTATCGCCCGAGAGTCATTCTCTCCGGCACGGGCACACACGCGTGACAATTAAATATCGCTATTGGCGAATCATCGGTGATCGGGCGCTCTTGCATCTCACGAGCTAATCGTCGCCTCATGATTATACAATACCCTCGGTGCGTGTACGTATACACTGTTTGCCGAGATCATCGCGCGCAAACGAGATATTTCCATGCATATTTATCGGAGAGGAGAGCACACGCTTGAATAAAAAAAAAAATTTTAAAAAAAACAACACATCGATTGATTTCCCTTGAGCTTGTCCAGGCTTGAGTTTCTTCTGTGTCGTTCGAAGTTTCCAGGTACCGAAAACGTTCGCAGGATTCACGGACGATTATTTTGAGGAAGGACTGATTTTTCAGTAAGTACTGATTATTTAGTTTGGACTGATTATTCAGTAAGTACTGATTATTCAGTATGTACTGATTATTTAGTATGCACTGATTATTCAGTAAGCACGGATTATTCAGTATGTACTGATTATTTAGTATGTACTGATTATTCAGTAAGTACTGATTATTTAGTATGTACTGATTATTCAGCAAGTGCCGATTATTTAGTGGGCACTGATTATTCAGTACGGACGTATTATTCTGCAAGTACTGATTATTCGGTAAGGACTGATTATTCAGTAAGGACTGATTATTGAGTAAGGACTGATCATTCAGTAAGGACTGATTCATTTCGTAAGTACCGATTATTCGGCGAGGACTGATTATTGAGTGAGGACTGATTATACAGTCAAATTTAATTATTCAGTCAAATATGATTGTTCAGTAGGACTGATTTTTCAGTCCAGTCTCATTATTCAGTCGGGACTGATAATTCCCCAAGACTAATAATTCCAGTCAAGTATCATTATTTGGTAGGACTAGTAATTCGGTCAAGTCTGATTATAGAAGAAAGTCTCCTCTTCGAGTTTTCCTACGAGTCGGTAGTTCTCGTCCAAAGACGACTCAAAAGGTCCGAGCCAAATTTCTCGACCCGCGGTCTCCGTTTCTCAATATCGACGCGGATACGCACACCCATCATTTGCATCAGTCATTCACCGATCCATCTATTATCGATACGAAAAGTGGATCCGTAGTCGCGATAAGCCTAACCCAAACAAACCCAAGGATAGACGTCGAAAAGATTGAATTCTCTTTTCTTACCGAAGTGCGTCTGTGGCAAGATCGCCACTGGCGAGGGAGAAAGAGGTCGAGCGGAGGGGAAAGAGGAAGAGTTTGCATTTCTATATTACACATAACCCATCAGATAAAATCGTTGATGGCCTCCACGTTGGATCCAGTTGGTTCCAGTTGAAGATATCGCGTGATTGAACTAACCCTAACAAACCTAAACAAACCCAAACAAACCCAAACAAAACCTAACGAAACCAAACAAACCCAAACAAAACCAAACAAATCCAAACGAAACCAAACAAACCCAATCAAAATCAAACAAACCCAAACGAAACCAAACAAACCCAAACAAAACCAAACAAACCCAAACAAAACCAAACCCAAACCAAAATAAAACCAAACCCAAACCAAAATAAACCCAAACCCAAACAAAACCAAACCCAAACCAAAACAAACCCAAACAAAACCAAACACACCCAAACAAATCCAAACAAAACCAAACAAACCCAAACAAAACCAAACACACCCAAACAAATCCAAACAAAACCAAACAAACCCAAACAAATCTACACGGACCCGAAGAAACCCAAACAAACCCAAACCCAAACAAATCTACACGGACCCGAAGAAACCCAAACAAAACGAAACAAACCCAAACCCAAACAAAC
Source organism: Ophioninae sp. A BG-2022a (assembly GCA_030523105.1). Taxonomy (NCBI): domain Eukaryota; kingdom Metazoa; phylum Arthropoda; class Insecta; order Hymenoptera; family Ichneumonidae; species Ophioninae sp. A BG-2022a. The sequence goes on along the minus strand of JAPYZI010003968.1, from coordinate 16,277 downwards.
GAGTCTATTGTTCCTGGTTTTATTTTATGGTCGTTTTTGTTCCTCCTTTTTATTGATCCCGTTAATAACAGATATCAGGTATGAGGCCAGAGAAGGCCGGAGTCGGTGCTGGTTTTACGACGACTAGAATATATTCGCTCATCAATAGGCTGGTTGCTCCAGATGAAATCTGTATGCAAGACTCATCCTTGATTTTACGAGTACACGGTCGTGTCACCTCCCACCCTCCCCCTCCCTTCCTCTGCCCCACCGATAATCATCATTGGCCTGACCAGCAATCGTGGAAACAGGCGGATTGTAGAAAACGCACTTTGCAAAATAAAAACTCGAACGAAGGACGCTTAGAAGAGCGTCTCTGCTTCACTTTCCCTCTGCCCCTCTGTCTCCCCTCGCAATCGTAAAATATCTCCTTATGATCGTCCACCGACTATCGAGAAAAAACCATTTTCCATCTGCGGATTATGGGTTGGCCTGGAACTGTTCTTTCCGTACGTATATGGAGCCAAAAGATAAAAACGCGATCGAGAAAATCGGCGAGAAGATGACAAAATTAAGTTGCGCGTTTATTTGCAGATAATAATAATAATAATAATAATAATAAATAATTTAAAAAATAATAGTGAACAATATTTTTAAGGAGATTTAAATATAATAAATTTTTTAAATAATAAGAATGATTAATTAGTTAGTTTCTCAGTAACATAATATTTGTAATAAGATCAGTCAATAACGATATAATATTCAATTAATATATATGATACAATCCATCGATTATACAATTAATTAATAACCGTGGTATAATAAATTAATTAACATGTTAATTAACTTTAATTTAATTAACAATTGCATTTTTAATAAAATTTAATTTTCAATTTTTATTTGAAAATTAATTTTTAATTTTTATTTCAAATTTAATTTTCAATTTGTAATTAATATTTAATTTCATTTTTTGTTTCAAATTTAATGTTCAATTTTTATTTAATATTTAATTTCATTATTTATTTCAAATTTAATTTTCAATTTTTAATTAATATTTAATTTCATTTTTTGTTTCAAATTTAATTTTCAATTTTTAATTAATATTTAATATTTATTTTTTATTAAAAATTTAATTTTAAATTTTTATTTAAAATGTAATTTTAAATTGAATTAAAAAGAGGGAAGAGGAATATGCATCGTACCGGAAACAAGAGCGCAGGTTCTTACAAACGATATATGCGCAATCCAATGCGCATCCACACACAGGTACGTAAGGTTGCGCACCTACGTTCGACTGGAACAAAAAGCACGCGTTCCGTAGTGAAGTGTAACGGAACGATACTCGACGGGATCGTAACTCTTCGTCGGTAGGAGAACAGGGTCGATCCTCGATTATTCCGGATCTCAGTTTGCGTCGTGCGTGTTGGTGTGTGTGTAGCGAGGATCGCGGATGCTGCGAACTTACCATCTCTGGCTCGTACTCAACCGCGCTGATAAGAACGGCCACGCGTCATCCGGAAAACAGATCAGACTGGAATTTCAATTTTTTCGTTTTTTCTTTGTTCTTGAAATTCTGGATGGTGAATCGGTGCCTTTTCAGAGCCTTATCAGAGCCGGAATATACCTAATATTTTATTTAAACAATTATACAATTATACTAAATATTGTAATTTAACAAACATCAATATATTACTCAACAATATTTTTTGTCTGATCAATCATTCATTAAAAAATAATTATATGAAAATTTATTTAAAAACAATTATTATACGAACGTCGATACATTAAAAAATATCAAATGAAAGTAAAAATAAAATTGAAAAATCAAGTTACACCTTAATATTAATCTCGTATTAATACAAATAAAATAAAAATTTCGTATAGAAATTTAAATAATTTCAATTTTAAAGTATTTTTGTCTATTAATTTAAATAAATTTAACGCTTAATTAAAAAAAAAAAAACAAACAAAATACTCAAACAAATTCAAAAAGAAAAGAAAATATCTTTAAAAATAAAGTATTTTATTTCGATCGAAACGAATATCTCGAATCCAAAAAAATTCCAATATTTTTCGAAAAATATTTTTTTTACGCAGGAAATAAAAATCGTTCGGAATTTTCGTGTTTAAGCAAAAAAAAATTAGCAGTGACTGACGTAACCACGGGCTATCATAAAATCATTATCAGTTTTTAAGAAACTCGAGGATTTTTTTCGATATCCAATATTGGGTTTCGATCCACGACGCTCGTGTCTTCCCTGAATTGACGGCTCAATGTCAGAAGGGCAGAGTGTCCATTCCGGCGAGTGAGCGGTGAAAAATGTGGCCGGCGTTTCTCGCGATGTTGATGGTTATCAGGGGGGCCTCCCGGAGCCTAGGCGTGTCCTCAGGATGGCCTTTCTTATCGCGATAACTCGAGGACATCTCGTTGAGCAACTCGGAGCAATACGGGCTCCACCCACTCGTCCGGGTTTCCACCACGTTCGTAGACACAGGCCTGGCTGTTACGTGGGTTACGTACGTTGCACCTTCTCTCGATCCCTCTTTTTCTTTTTCCACCTTTTTCACCAGGGTCCTCTCGAAAATCGTCTCCTCCTCTTTTTTTCTATTTTTTTTTCTTTTTTATATTTTCGTGACTCCAATCCTGTCCGATTTCCAATCGCTGACGAATTCACTTTTTCCGTCGTTGACGAGAAAATCGAGGAAAATCGAAGAAAAACAAAGAATTTTAAAGAAAATCGAATCGAATCAAAGAACTTCGAAGAAAATCAAAGAAATTCGAAGAAAATGAAAGAAAATCGAAGAAAAACAAAGAATTTTAAAGAAAATCGATGAAAATCGAATCGAATCAAAGAACTTAGAAGAAAATCAAAGAAATTCGAAGAAAATCAAAGAAAATCGAAGAAAAACAAAAAATTTTAAAGAAAATCGATGAAAATCGAATCGAATCAAAGAACTTAGAAGAAAATCAAAGAAATTCGAAGAAAATCAAGGAAATGCGAAGAAAACCAAAGAAATTCGAAAAAAATCGAGGATACTAAGAAATTTCGAAAAACATCGAGGAAATTCAAAGAAATTCGAAGAAAATCAAAGAAAACCGAGAAAAATCGAAGAAAATCAAAAAACTTCAAAGAAACATCGAGGAATCTAGGAAAATCGTGGGAAATCGAAGAAAATCGAAGAAAATAAAAAAAAATCGAAGAAAATCAAAGAATTTCGAAGAAAATTGAGGCCTCAGGTTTTCAGAGCTTCCCTGCGGGTGGTCAACTCGTTCCAAATCATCACTCCATCTCGGTATTATTATCGTAACTGCCGATGCAAGCTGACTTGGGAAATTGAAGAAAAATGAAAAATAAAAAAAAATTATATTTAATTTTGAATTTTTTAGTATAAATATTTTTATTTACATATTTTTTAAATACAAATAAAAAATACAATAAAAATTATAAAAATGACATTGTACATGTAATAACATAAAATAGAAATATAAAAAAAAATGTTAAAAATATTACAATTATATATACATATATTGAAAATTTGATGTATGAAAATAATGCATAAAAAATATTAATAAAATATATATGTATGAAAATCTAGCCTTATTTGCATATTTATTATTATTTATATATATCCATATCATATTTTTATATTTTACATGAATATATATATATAAATATATAAAAAATAAAAAATCCTAAAATAAATGTTCACAAAAATGAACAGACATCATAAAGTACGTCATAAAACCATATAAATAAATATACGCGTCAACGTATCATTTCGGTTGCGTGTTGGTGACCAAGTACGACGTTGGCAGTGAGCGAGAGATCGCGAGCGACCTACGCGTAGACGAGGCTCGTCCTCTCTTTTTTCTCGGAGTTGTGTACGAGAGAGAAAGAAAGAACGAGAGCGGAGGGGGAGGGGGGAGAGAACGTACCCTCGCGGGACACACACGAGATTAAATCCACGGATAAAACGTCGTATAGGTGGGCGAGCTTTATTTGTTCCGCGATATAAGCTCTACGCGCATTTGTACATATAGGGAATGCAATCCAGCGCAATTTGCACATCTGATAACTCGCACAGATCTGAAACGTCATCGCGGCAAAAAACCTTCAACGTAACGAATCTATTTTTCCTTCCGGTTATCAGAGAAACCGTAATATTCATTTAGCACTTGACTCGTGCAGTTTCGAATTTTTTTTTTTTTTTATTGGTTCCGATTTTTCGAAATTTTTTTTACACATTTTTCGAAAAAAATTGTTCGTTTTATTCATTTGTTTGTTTTTATAACAAATAAGGGTTATACTTTGAAAAAAGTTAGGATTTAGATTTGAAAATAAGGCTTTGATTTTGAATATAAATTTTCTGTTTTGGAAGAATCCAATTTTTGCTTGTTTGTTCAATTTTTTTTAATGTTTGAGAACAATCGAAAAAACAGAAAAATGATGGGTTAAAAAAAAAGGTGTATGGTCTCGTTAATTTTTTCAAAATATTGTTTTGGTTTAAATAAAAGATTTCGATTTTTCAAATTGTTCAGATTTTAACGAAATTTGGATTATTGAAAAAAGATTAACATTGAAAAAACGTTGAGGTTGAAAAAAAAACAACTTTACTCTTCAAGAATAGTCCAGATATATTTTTTAAAATCAAGATTTCGAAAAATGCTTTTTATTAAAGAAAAATAAAAACGATCGGGTTGGAAAAAAACTTTTAGATTTATAGAAAAATGATATTTTTTTTCAAAATTATTTACATCAATGGAGAGATTTCGATTTGAAAGACTGTTAGATTTTGAAGGAAAGTACAATATAATTTAAAAATTGTTTGGATAAAAAAAAAATGTTTCCAATATAAAAAAGATTGATATTTCGAAAAAAGGTTGGAATTAAAAAAAAAACAACACGTATTAGACCGAAATAAAATATTATATGTATAAAAAAAAAACAACAAAAAAATGAAATAATATTTAATATTTATAAAAACATATATACTTATATACAATATATTTACGAAAATTTAATGTATGAAAAAAAATGAATAAAAAATATTAATAAAATATATATGTATAAAAATCTAACCATATTTGTATATATTATTTATATATATTCATGTTATATTTTAATATTTTATATAAATATATATAAATATAAATATAATAAAAAATTCCAAAATAAATGTTCACATAAATGATTATATTTATTACAAATAATGAAAATTAAATGAAAAAAGATAAAAAAATTTTTTGAAAGTCGAGTTTAAAAAAAAAAGCGTAAAAAAAGGTCTATTACCCCATTAACGGATTACCAAACTTTTGTTGGCCCCTGTAATTATATCGGACGGAATTTCCTATTGGAGGACGTTCGATCGAAAAGTTTCGATAATGTCCGATACGACGACGCTCGTATCGGGCGATCCGTAAAAGATTTCGTGAAAGAGCGGATCGCCAGGGTCGAACGATAACGCCCAACGAAGAATCGAGATAGGCCCTTCGAGTCGAAATCGCACGATCGAGGCGTCAACGAGATGACAGCCGCTGTCGTCCACGCGATCTCATCGGAATACCGAAGTTACGAGACTCCAAGATTTCTCTCGATAATTCGAGCCACCGCCCCCTTAAATGTACCTTTACACATTTTTTTTCCTTCTCATAAATTTATTTACGTAATTTTGTATAAATTTGTTTATCTATAATAAATTATAAATTAATAATTAAACTCTTGGAACAATAATATCATATAATATTATTATTAAATATATGTCCTTTATTAATTATTCGAAATTCAACATATTCATATATTATTTCGTATAATTGAATAATTGAATAAAAATTTATATAAATTTATATATAATAATTAAGCTATTAGTGAATAATTATAATATTTCAATATATTTACTTCTTTAGTCGGAACAATTAATACAATAAGTGAATTTCCATTCGAAAAATTCAATTATTCGAAATTAGGTATACAAATAATAGTAATAATAATAATAATACATATATAATTTCGAATCATTGAATAGTTTGATGTAAATTAATATAAATTATAATTTAACAATAAAGCAATCACCTAATAAATAATATTCAATTATAATTCCTCATTCAGTTTAAAAAATTAATACAATAAATAAATTTCAATTCGAAAATTCAATTACTCGAAATTATTTATATGTATACGTATATAACATTGAGTCGAATGTTTTAATTGAAATGCAGTTTTTGCAAGTAAATATAAATATAATATTATTTTTAATATATTTGAATATTATTATTATTATTATTATTATTACGTCATAGTTTAGTTATTAATTATTAATTAAATTAATAATTAATTCTTAGTGCGATTATTAATTTATGTAATAAATGTCATTTAATTGAAAAGTTTAATTCAATTAAAAAAATTAATTTACTTATAAAGTTTACCAGCGTCCTCGTACTCGCCATCAGGTACTCATCCTCGTCTTTGAGTCCCTTTCTCATTTGCATACACAAAATGAATAAAAAATATTTAAAAAACAAAAAAAAAAACGAAAAATTGTGAAAAAAAAAGAATAGAGAACGAGAGATAAGTCGTTGAAGAACAACCAGAGGTAACAAGAGAGTCGCGGGCGTTTGCGCGTACGTAGCAGTTGGGCATAAGGTTTTAGAAAGCGCGATGCGAGTCCACGCTCGAGCACCAGGTCCGTAAGATAATCCGATAATCTCGTGACGGTCTTTCCGGGCACTGGGTGCTGCCTCCGGGACGAAGAAGATGACGAGCACGACCACGAGAATTGCGACGGAGTGAAGACTGCGTCATGTATTTTTTTTTTTTTTTTTTAAGGGGTAATGCCCGTCATCGTTGCCCTCGAAATTCCGGCGATTTTCATATTCTCGATTTTTAATCACTTTTTTCACACTTTTGGTTCCTTGGATCGACCTTGACGAACGATAGTGCAAGGTCACGAAAGAATTTTCGAAAAATCCATTTTTTTAAATTTCTAGATTAAACGTAATAATTTAATTTTGATGAAAGTAAATTAAATTTAGTAATTTAATTACTTTTATTAAATTTCATAATGGAATAATAATATTAAATAGTAATAAATATGATTTAATAATATTCAATTTTAATAATGGTAATTTAATTGTTATAATTATTATAATAAAAATTATAAAAGTTTTGAAAGCATCGGAATTATAAAAAACAGTTTTTTTTTTAGGTTTAATAATTTAATATTAATATCAAGTAAACAAAATTATAAGTTTATAATAATGGTCAAAGTTCTGAAAGTTTGTCAGCGGTAAAATCCATTATTTTTAAATACAATAGTTTAATTGTAATATTAATTAATAATAATAATAATAATATTATAATAATATAATAATATATAAATTATAATAGTAATATAATAAGTAATATAACAATAATGATATAAGTTCATTATTACTATTAATAATAAGAATAAAAATTATATCAATTATATCATTATTTTATTTATATCATTAGTTTATTGTTATTCAATACGTTGCGTTTAAATATTGTCTCTTGTTAATTGATTTTAGAATAAAAATATGAAAATCGTGGATTTTTTTTCGAAAAGTTTTCTTATTTTTTTAGCGGAATTGTTGACGGTTGAAAAAACGTGAAAAAAAAACACTCCACGCTTCGGAATGTTTCATCAGTGAAATAAATTTTTGTAATGAAAAAAAAAAATACAAAACGTTCGATTTTTCTTCCCTTTTTTTAAACAGTTGAGTAAAACGTCACGTAACGAGGAGATCTTCATCTCAATTATTTTTTAGCTTAATTTTTGACGGCTTAAAAAAAAAAATAGAGAAACAACACGATCAGCCTTGGCCTCCGCGAGTGTTTTCTTTTTTTCTTTCGTTTTGAACGTCATGTTTGGGCGGGTCCGAAAGAATTACGAAACGAGCGTGGATTATTTGACTCGAGCGTGATTTTGCTCCCGGCAATTAAAATTTATTTATTCAAAATAAGCGAACTAACGTTCGTTTTAATCCCCAAGCCCGGAGGCTCCTAGGAACAAAAAAAAAACGAAAGAAAAATAAGAAAGATACCAAACGTCTTCGTACTTGAAAACGAGACATCCTGGTGAATGGATTTTTTTTTTTTTCTTTTTTGAAAATGTCGATTTTGAGATCCGCGACTTCGAGATCGGTGGCTGTTGTCGAAAAAAAAAATTAAACGTCGACTGGCGAACCCAAACAAACCCAAACAAATAAAAATTGGTTTTTAAACAATTTTTTTTTTTATGGATTTTTCATGAAAGAGGCACTTTGTAGATAAGCAAGAAAAATAATTGAGGCAAATCGACGAATCAGTATTATGGGTGGGGTATTTGCGTTTAGGGTGAATTATGGGGATTTCTTAGGGAAATGTTGGGGACATAGGGATAATTTTGGGTCTGGCTGAGATTGAGGAAGAAATATGCTTGAAATGTTATAACATTCATTTTATAACTTTTTTTAAAAAAGTTATAAAAGTGAAAAATTTTCTTAAAATGTCGAATAAAAATATAAATGAAGAAAAAAAAAAATAAATATAAAATATAATAAAAAATAATTCATGGAAAAATTGAATAAAAAATTGAAATGTTACAAAATTCATTTTATAACATTTCAATTTTTTATTCAATTTTTATTTCAATTTTTTATTCAATTTTTCCATGAATTATTTTTTATTATATTTTATATTTATTTATTTTTTTCTTCATTTATATTTTTATTCGACATTTTAATAAAATTTTTCATTCAATTTCCTATGCAATTTTTCATTTAATTCCCCAACTAAAATTCTATCTACATTTTTTCGTAAAATTTTTTTACGATAACTTTTAATTCAATTAGTCATTGAATTTTGCATTTAATAAAAAAAAATGTATTTACTTTTTAATACAACCTTTTTATTTGATTTATAACTAATTATTTATAAATTCTATTTCTAGTAACCCAAACATGACATTTTTACTACAAAATGCTTTTTACGAAAACTTTTTTCGCAAATTTCCACGGATCGTCAGGGACTGTTCCCAAAGTCCAATGGCTTCGTAATATCGTTTTTTTTATATACAAGCACACACACGTGAAAACAAATTCACACAGGAAAAAATACACGTCTTGGGAACACGTGAGGTCCTCTCCGTTACTCTGGCGAAGCTCGTACAGTAGGAAAAGGCGAACGGTGAAGAAGCGCAACGTGCGCTTTCGTCACGGTCGCGATCCATGGATCATGATCGAGAGAAACGAGCCACGTCCCTCGGGCTGACTTTGAATCCTTCGCGGGTCTCGTTCGGCCCACATACGCATATATATATATATATATATATATATATATATATATATATAGGGTGGCCGAAGAAATTCCGTCCAAAGTAAACTTTAAATGCTTATTTAAGGGGTATCCAAAACAAACCCAAACAAATCTGAATATTATTATTATTATTTTTTTTTTCTTTTCTCGAAGCTTCGGTTTTGATTTTTTCTCAATTACTATTGAGAAAAAAATGGTTAGAAATGATACTTTGGGCGGTATTTAATTTCGATAATATTCAGTATTAACAATGTCAAAAAAAATACGATTCTTTTTTAGTTACCTTTTTTTTAATTCACTTTTTATTTCAATTTTTCAAACAATTATTCAATTCTTTTTTTCTTATTAATTTTTGTGTATTATTTGTTTGTTTGTTTTTTTTTTAGGGAATAAAGAATCAAATTGTTCAAGGAATTATAGAAATAATTTTGTTCCAAAAATTTGGGTTGAAGGATTGCTGTTTTTTTTTTTTTTTTAAAGTTTGAAGGCGAACAATTTAATATTCGTTTTTTTTATTCAATTTTTATCGATAACGTTGTATTAAAAAAAAAATGATTTTTTTTTATCGAACAGGTTGGATTTGCAAAGAAATATTTTTTTTTAAGAAAGTTGGATCTAAAAAGAAATCAATTTTTAATAGAGGACCTTCAATTGTAAAAAATTGAATTCTTTTATCAAGAACTTTGAATTGAAAAAAAGTGCAAATTTCTGCATAATCCAGAACGTTGGAATTCAAAAAATTAAAATTTCTTTATTATCCCAAACATTAAATTTAAAAAAATGCAAATTTCTTTTTTATCCATAAAATTGGATTTCAAAAATTTCAAAATTTTTTTATTATCCATAACATTCGATTTAAAAAAATTAAAATTTCTTGGATTTCCAAAAATTCAAATTTCTTTTTTATCCATAAAATTGGATTTCAAAAAATGAAAATTTCTTTTTTATCCATAACATTAGATCTCGTCTGCTTTTTGGAAATGAATTTTACACCAATGTATAGGGAATAGTTTGAACGTCACTTTTCCGGCCACCCTGTACATATATTTATAAATACATATATATACGTGCACGAATGGTGTCTCCTGAATTCGTTACGGTGAATCGGAAGGAGAGCTCGTTTCTCTGCGATCTCGACGATTTTAAATAAATTCATCCGGAGAATGGTCGATGTGCCATTACTTACTATCTCTCTCTCTCTCTCTCCCTCTTTGGACTTCTTCATCGGGCTACCACCCGCGATAGCGAGGGATCAGCTCTTCCTGTTTGCAATATTTCTCTTTGTGGATCGGAGGGCTGGTACGCGGGGATGAAGATCGATCTGTCAAAGTCGAAGGAGGATTCAGTCGTAGGAGACATTCATCCTCTCTCTCTCTCTAGATCAGTTCGATCTTCGACAATGTTCCGATGATTTTTCGTCAGCCCATTTTTTATTTCAAGAACTTGAGAATTTTGTTAATTCGAAGATTTTTCTATGTTTTCATCAATAATATTTCCTATTTTTATTTAAACCAATTAGTAGAAATCTTGAATTAATTAATTGAAGATTAAAAGGAAATTAAATAAATTATCATTAAATTAAATGAAACGAATATTTCATTTCATTATTTGGATTGATAAAATAATTGTATATTCGTAATTAGGGATTATTAGTAAATACTTTTATGGAATTGATGAATTTAAAATAAATAAATGAATAATTGATTAATGAAGTTAAAATAATTATTTCAGTTAAGGAAGTAATTGAATTAAATAATTGGCAATTTTTAATAACGGGTAAATGGGTAAATGGAGACTTTCGTGCAATTAATAAATTAGTAAATTAATCAATTAATCAATTAATTAAAAAAACCAAATATAATTAGTAGAAATTGTTGATTAATACCGTAACTAATTAATGTAAAAAATAAAAAAATTATCTAATGAAAATAATTCATAAAATTCAATAATTGTCAATTCCTGATCAATAACGATTCGAACCTGTATTTAATAGACAAATAATGATTAAACGGTAGTCAAAACATAAACGGAACATCGATAAATAACAAATAACAAATGAACCAGGAAACAGTGATTGAATATCAATTGAATATTAATATGTAATGAATAATTTCAACCGACGGTTGTAAACATACTTACATTAACGAATAATTGATGAATAATTGATAAATAATTGATGAATATTTGAAAAATAAGTTAAAACGAGAGCTTTTGCTTCCGGAAACCACAGAGCTTCGATCATTCATTCCCTAGTTAAAAAAATAGTCCAATGATCGATGGAGCGATACTCTTCCTGAATATCCCGTTGGCGCTTAACTCTTGTACTTGTGTAAATAAGAGTCACGTGGTCACGTGTGCGCACGTATCGACAATGGCTGAAACGTAGATCTGGAATGGAGAACGCGTTCAGAGGGAGAGACAAACAAAGAGAGAGAGAGAGAGACAAAGAGAGAGAGAGAGAGAGAGACCAAGAGAGAGAGAGAGAGAGAGACAAAGAGAGAGAGGGAGAGAGACAAAGAGAGAGAGAGAGACAAAGAGAGAGAGAGAGAGAGAGAGAGAGAGAGAGAGAGAGAGAGAGAGAGAGAGAGAGAGAGAGGAGAGAGAGAGAGAGAGAGAGAGAGAGAGAGAGAGAGAGAGAGAGAGAGAGAGAGAGAGAGAGAGAGAGAGAGAGAGACAAAGAGAGAGAGAGATAAAGAAAGAGAGAGACAAAAAGAGAGAGAGAGACAAAAAGAGAGAGAGAGAGTTAAAGAGAGAGGGAGAGACAAAGAGAGAGAGAGAGAGAGAGATAAAAAGAGAGAGAGATAAAAAGGGAGAGAGAGAGATAAAAAGAGAGAGAGACAAACAAAGAGAGAGGGAGAGAGAGACAAAGAGAGAGAGAGAGAGACAAAAAGAGACAGGGAGAGAGAGACAAAGAGAGAGAGAGAGAGACAAAAAGAGAGAGAGAGAGAGTTCAGGCTGCTGGACGTCTCGTCACGAGCCCGAGATCTCGCAGTAGTTACGGATGTGTGTTGGTCAGCCCGCATAAGCGGCGGTCTCGAGCGTTCGCCACAGGAGAGCGCGTATTCTCTCTTGGTCTCTCTTTATTGGTATCGGGCGTGGAGAACGCTCGGCTCGCTCGGGAGACTCGTGTTCGTGTTCGCGGACGGGCCAGTCGCCCTTGCCGAGGAGCCTGAGGCACGGGCGTGGGCCTTTCACTCCTGCCATCCGCATCGTTCCTCTCTCGCGGATATATCGCTGCTGGACCACTCGAGAGTCTGCTTCTCGCGAGCACTCGCGCGCGCGCGCGCACACACAGATACACGTACGATCGCTCGGATTATGTACAGTGCATTCCAGGCCGAACTCCCGGTGTCGCGACCCTGACAATTATTCCTTTTTTTTCTCTCTTCAGTTTTTTTGTTTTTTTGTTGCTTTTTTTTTTTGGTTTGTTCGTTTTACTTCATTCTTCTTTTTTCGCGATGGGAAAAATCCTTCTGACTTTCACATTTTTCAAGTAATTCAAAAATACTAAAAGTAAAAAATATCCAAACAAACCCAAACAAAAATATCGAAAAATCAAGTTATTCAAAAATATCAAAAGTGAGATATATCCAAACAAACCCAAACAAAAATATCGAAAAATCATATAACTCAAAAACACCAAAGGTAAAAAAATATTCAAACAAACCCAAACAAACCCAAACAAAAAATTAAGTAATACAAAAACACTAAAAGTAAAGAATATCCAAACAAACCCAAACAAAAATATCAAAAAATTAAGTTACACAAAAACACTAAAAGTAAAAAATATCCAAACAAACCCAAACAAAAAAATCAAAAAATCAAGTAAAAAATATCCAAACAAACCCAAACAAAAAAATCAAAAAATCAAATAACTCAAAAACACCAAAGGTAAAAAATATCCAAACAAACCCAAACAAACAAAAAAATCAAAAAATCAAGCAATTAAAAAATACCAAAAGTAAGAAAAACCCAAACAAACCCAAACAAAAAAATTGAAAAATCAAAAGAAAAAAGAAAAAAGAAAAATACGGTCGACTTTGGAGCGGAGTGGCCCGTGGTTAAACCTCGGTTCGCTTTCGTACCTCGCGCGAATCTCTCGGTCTCGCGAACTGCCTTATTTTCATCTCTGTGGGATCGCGCGTTCTCTTTTTCTCGGCGGTCTCGTTCGCGGAGTTCGCGGTTTGGCTACCGCTCGCGCGGTTTCTCGCGTCCGAGAGTGTCGCCCGGGACTGTCGAACCCATCCGAATCTCACGGACTTCCAATTATATTTAAATTTCAGCTCCAATTAAATATCCCGAATGAGAAGCCTCATAAATTATCCACGGACGAGCGCCCCCACGACGTAATCAACAATCGTACAATTAATTAAACGCGTGATTTATTATTCGACACTTCGGACGATACGGTGTCCCTTGAGCGCCTCGTAAGTATCGGCCACTCCGATTCTCGTCATCTTCGCCCGCCGATTAACCCCGATTAAGGGGGTTTCACCGTCTAGAATTTTTTTTCAAAATTGAGGATTTTCTGTTATTTATTTTTCGTTTTTTTTTTTTTTATTTCGATTATTCCAAAATTGAAAAAAATTGGTAGGTTTTTCCAGGGTGATAATTAACTTGTTATTAAGGGGGTTAAACATTTACATTTTTTGAAAATATCAGGATTTCTTTTTTTTTTCGTTTTCGCAAATTTGGAATATTCCATAATTGAAAAAAATTAGTAGGTTTTTCCAGGGTGATAATTAACTTTTTATTAAGGGGGTTAAACATTCAAATTTTTTGAAAATGTCAGGATTTCTTTTTTTTCGTTTTTGCAAATTTGGAATATTCAAAAATTTAAATAATTGGTAGGTTTTCCCAGGGTAATAATTAACTTGTTTTTCAAGGGGTAAAACATTCAATTTTTTTTTTAATATCTAGATGCTTTTTTTGTTTTTGTTTTTTTTCCAATTTCGAATATTCCAAAATTGAAAATATCGGTTGGTTTTCCCATATAAATAATTATCCCTTCATTAAAGGGGTAGGAAACTACAGAATTTTCCCAAAATTCAGGATTTCCAATTTTTTTTTCGGTGTTTCGAAAAAAAAACTAGAATTTAAAAAAATGTGGAATTTTGCATTTTTGGAAAATCACCATATTTACTAAATTACGGGTAGAAAAATTCAGAAATTTTTTTAGTTAATTAATTAACCTTTTATTAAGGGGGTAAAGTAGAATGGAAAGATAAACAACGACTGGTCAAGTTTCCAAAGCATCAAATGCAGGCAGAAGATTTCTTATCGTTATATGGATTGCTTATTAACTTTGTTTGTCCTCGAGGAAAGATTTCCTCACGAAGGACTAACGGTGCGACTGGGACTTGCGCATATCTTATGGCAGTACTAGGTCTCGTCCACGTAATGTACATATGCATATATACATATATACAGCCTCGATCAAAAGTATCGAGTCGAATAATATCTCTATAGTGACAAAAGATGGAATATCTCATCGACAAAAAATAGCAAAATATTTTTCAAAACGTCATTTAAAAAAGGACAAAATAAGCTTTATTTCGGTAATTCATTTTTATTTTTGCGATTTTTTTTCCGGCCTGTACGAAATTTTGAAAACGACGCTTTTCCGTATTTTCTTACTTTTCAACGATCTTAAAAACCGTAATTTTCAAAGTGCCACAGCGGCTTAACAAAAAATTGCAAAAATACAAATAAAAAAGAAAAATAAAGATGAACTCATCCTTTTTGAAAAGCCGTTTCGTAAATCACCTTACGATTTATTTTTGTCGAGATATTAAATTTTTAGTTCGAAA
Organism: Ophioninae sp. A BG-2022a; assembly: GCA_030523105.1. NCBI lineage: Eukaryota > Metazoa > Arthropoda > Insecta > Hymenoptera > Ichneumonidae > Ophioninae sp. A BG-2022a. The sequence goes on along the minus strand of JAPYZI010003968.1, from coordinate 1,174 downwards.
AGAAAAACTACTGGATGCCTAATGCTTTTGATCAAGCTTGTATATATGTATATATAAATATATTTTAAGGGTGACGTACTACCACTCGTGGCCGGTTATTCCAATGAGTTTTGCATCTCTCGTCTTACGCCCCATGGATAATCGGTTAATACCGATTGCCCGGCAGCTAGTACAGTTATACATAGATAATGTTAGCTGCGTAAATTAGAACACTCGTCAAACGTAATAAATCTTTCGTTTCCATACCTATTTCCAAACCGGAGAATTTTCGAAAAATAACAAAAAAACGAAAAATCATTCGAAACAAAAATCAAGGGTGAAATAATTTTTCTCCGTTCGAAAGAATAAATAAAAAAATGAGAATAATTAAAAATAATTGAATTAGCCACAATTAAAGTATACAATTAATAAAAAAATATGATATTGTACATATATATATATATAACAAATTATATAAATTTCTTCTAATAATAACAAATTATTATTTATACATATATTAGAAAAAAAACACGAACAAAAAAAATCTATGCTTATAAAAATAATAATTATTATCACTATTATCAATAAAAATATTTTAAAAAATTGCTCGTTATTTCCTCATTATCGTGACTCATAAAAAATAAAAATTTATATTGGAATATGTCAATAAAAAATTGTACGATTATAATAAATAATGAATTTCATTCTTCAATACTTAATATTTTTGTATTCTTCTTATCGATATTGTTAATTAACATTTTTGAATATTCCATAAATCATATATAAATATAAACTTAATATAAATAAATATAGATACATATACATAAATATATACATAATATATTAAATACTTTATAAATTAATGAGCTGTAAATTTTACTGAATTATATAATTTCCATGATTATTATTATTATTATTATTACTATTATTATAATATATGTATATTGGGTGGCTCCCATCGCCTTGAAGAAGTCTCTCCGCGGGCACGATCTCGGTCTCTGATGTATCACCGATCGCCTCTCGCGCATTTTGCACGCTCCGAAGTGGGAACCAAGACCTTCGACGAATATACGCGTATCCTCGGCAAAACAGAGTACGCGGAACGGGAAATATTGTAATGGCGGGTGTAGAGGGACGACAGAGGGAAGGGGGTGGGGGGGGGGGGGCGGGGGGGGGCGGGGGGGGAGAGGGGGGG